>JAWPHD010013134.1:0-70619 GCA_037043455.1 Cyrtodaria siliqua
AACCTTTAAAGGGCCATAACTCTGCCAAAAATCATTCAAACGGAAAATGGCACAGACATGCACAACTAGGCTTGATAATAATCATCCTTGTCAAATTTCATTGGAATCCGGCCAGGGGTTGAGGATAACTAGGGCCACAACTCCAGAACACGGCGATGATATGCACAACTAGACTTGGAACTGCTCATCTGTTCGTTTAAATACGGCCAGGGGTTCAGGAGAACTAGTCCAGACAAAGATTGTGTATTAAAACCTTTACAGGGCCATAACTCTGTCAAAATAATTCAACCGAAACACGGTGACGATATGTACAACTAGGCTTGGAACTGATCATCCCTGCAAAGTTTCATTTAAATTCGGCCAAATGAAGGCCCTTTCGTCTTAACAAGGCAAAATATAGCATTTTTAACTAATCAAGGCCATAACTCCAGTGTTATTAAATGGATTTGGTAGCTTTTCAAAGTTTTCCAAGCTTTCATTGATAGTAAAAATCTGGTAAAGTTTGGTAAAGATCGAATGCAAAATGAAGGCCCTATCATCTTGAGGGAAAATATAAAGTTTTTAACTAAATCAAGGGCCATAACTCCGCAGTTACTACCTTAGTCGGAAACCTTAAAAGAAGTAAAACAAGAGGTCCAAGAGGGCCTGTGGACGCTCTACTGGCTAACATCGCTCTTATAACATCAATGAAGCGAGAGACTGCCATTTACGTTTTTTTGAAAGTTTTGGGCAAAATACAGCTTATCAACTAAATCAAGGGCCATAACTAAAGAATCTGGTAATGTTTGGTAAAGAGCAGATGAAAAATGAAGGCCCTACCGTATTAACGAGGCAAAATATAGCATTTTTACCTAAATCAAGAGCCATAACTCCTCTGTTACAGGTCTGACTGGTCCAACATAGAGCTAAAAAAAATCAAAAAAAAATCAAAAAAAAAAATTATAAAAAAAAATTAATTTTTTTTTTTTTTTTTTTAAAAATATCAATAAATCAATCAAAAAAATATTATAATATAAAAAAGAAAGTCATAAAATCTGGTAAAGTTTGGCAAAGATCAGATGCAAAATGAAGGCCCTATCGTAAGACGAGGCAAATTATAGCATTTTTAACAAAATCAAGGGCCGTTACTGGTCCGATCTGTCTGGTTTTCGAACTTGACCAAGCTTTTATTGACATTAACAATCAGATAAAGTTTGGTAAAGATCGGATAAAAAATAAAGTCTTAACGAGGCAAAATATAGCATTTTGAACTAAATCAAGGGCCATAACTCCGCTGTTACAAGGCTTAATATGGCATTTTTCAGCAAAACAATGGCCATAACACGGTGAAATTATTCAGATCTGGCTGGTTTTCGAACTTGTCTGAGCTTTCATTGATATTAACAACCTGTTAAAGTTTGGTAAATATCGGATGAAAAATGAAGGCCCTAGAGTGTACACAAGACAAAAGTTAACGACGGACGGACGGACGGACAACGGACAACTCGCCATCCCATAAGCTCTGCTGGCCCTTGGCCAGTAGAGCTAAAAAACTGCGTACTATACAAGGTAAAATACTAAATGGCTGGTTTTCGAATTTGTCCGAGAGATCATTGATATTAACAATTGTGTAAACTTTGGTAAAGATCGGATGAAAAATGAAGGCCCTATTGTCTTAACGAGGCAAAATATAGCATGTTTAATTAAATCAAGGGCCATAACTCCACTGTTATTGATCTGGCTGGCTTCTGAACTTGTCCGAGCTTTCATTGATATTAACAATCTGGTAAAGATCAGATGAAAAATGAAGGCCCTATCGTCTTAACGAGGCAAAATACAGCATTTTTAACTAAATCAAGGGATTTGGTAGCTTGTCCAAGCTTTCATCGATAGCAAAAATCTGGTAGAGTTTGATTAAGATCGGATGAAAAATGAAGGCGCTATCATCTTGAGGCAAAATATAACGGTTTTCACGAAATCAAGGGCCATAACTCTGCTGTAACTAGTCCGATACGGCTGGTTTTCGAACTTGTCTGAGCTTTCATTGATTTTAACAATCTGATACATTTTGGTAAAGATCGGATGAACAAGAGGCCCAAGAGGGCCTGTGGACGCTCTACTGTCTAAAACGGTTCTTATATCAAGGGCTGTCGACATAAAATTCCCATCAGAACTTCTTTTAAAACATTATAAACAAAATGGTAAAGGTCAGATAAAAAATGAAGTAATTACAGATTTAACAAAGGAAAATACAATATAGCATTTTTCAACAAATCAAAGGCCATAACTCTGTCATTACTAACAAGATCTAGCTGTTTTTCGAACTTGTGCAAGATTTCATTGATATACCACACGCTTTGCACAACTAGACATCTGCCAAGTTTCATCAAAATCCAGCAAGGCATTTAGAAGAAGTAGCACCGGCAAGAAATTTAAAGTAAAAATGTCAAGGGACCGTAACTCCATCAAAAATCAACGAACCGGAAAAAAACGCAATAGGCACAACTACAAATCAAATTCAACACGGCGTAAACCAAAATAAAAATAAAAAGAAAATAAAAAAAAAATAGAACAAGAGATCAATGACCTTGAAGCTCTACTGATCGATTTTGATAGCTAGGTCAGCATTCCTACTGATACTGAAACTTCACAGGTCAGCATTCCTGTGAAGTTTCATAAAAACTGTCAAGTAGTTTCAGAGGAGTAGTCGCTACAAGTTGAAGTTTTTACTATATAACTCTAGGTAAACAAAGATGGCCACTGGCAGCCATGTTTAATGTCGAATCAAAATAATTTTCTACAAGGATCAACATCTTGTCATGCTGATCATTTCAGAAAAAGTCCCATATCAAGCCGTGGTGGCCATCTTGAATTTCCGGCCGACCTGAAATTGTGCTAGGATCAACTAGACTTCCTGTGAAGTTTCATGAAAATCCGTCCAGTAGTTTCAGAGGAGTAGTCACTACAAATTTTACTATACAAACTCTATGTAAACAAAGATGGCCACTGCTGCCCAGGTTTAATTTTGATTCAAAATAATTTTAGACAAGGATCAACATCATGTCATGCTGATCATTTTATAAAAAGTCCCATATCAATATCACTCACAGTTTTCAAGAAGTAGTCGCTACAAACCTTTTTTTTTAAAAATCTTAATTTCCGGCTGACCTAAAAAAAATCTGGGATCAAGAGCAACATTCCTGTGAAGTTTCATAAAAATTTGCCAAGTAGTTTCAGAGGAGTAATTGCTACAAGTTTGTAGTATATAAATCTATGTAAACAAAGATGTTCACTAGCGGCCATGTTTAAAGTCGCATCGAAATAAATTTCGACAAGGATCAACATCATGTCATGCTGATCATTTTAGAAAATGTCCCATATCAATATCACTTACAGTTTTCAAGAAGAAGTCGCTACAAATTTATTTATTTTAAATCTATTTTTAGCCTGAAATTTTGCTTACTAAGGATCAACTAGACATCAAGACCAACATTCCTGTGAAGTTTCATGACAATTCGTTATGTTGTTTCAGAGGAGTAGTCGCTACAAGTTTTTACTATATAACTCTATGTAAACAAAGATGGCTGCTGGCAGCCATGTTTAACGTCGAATCAAATCGATTTTTGACAAGGACCAACATCATGTCATGCTGATCATTTTAGAAAAAGTCCCATATCAATATCACTTATAGTTTTCAAGAAGTAGTCGCTACAATCTTATTTTTTAAGAATCTATTTTTAGCTGTGGCAGCCATCTTGAAGTTCTGGTCGATCTGAAATTTTGCTAGGATCAATTACACATCAAGAGCAACATTCTTGTAAAGTTTCATGAAAATCCGCCAAGTAGTTTCAAGAAGTAGTCGCTACAAACTTGTATTTTAAAAATCTATTTTTAGCTTTGGCGGCCATCTTGGATTTCACAACAACACAAATTTTTGCTAGGATCAACTAGACTTCATGGGCAACATTTCTGTAAAGTTTCATGAATATCCATCCAGTAGTTTCAGAGGAGTAGTCGCTACAAATAAAACTTTACGGACAGAGAGACGGACGGACGGACGGACGCCGCAACACGACATAAGCTCTGCTGATCTCTGCTCAGTCGAGCTAACAATAAAAAATAAAAAAAAGCCAAGACATATGGTAAAGTTTGGTAAATATCTGATGAAAAATGAAGGCCCTATTGTATTAACGAGGCAAATATAGCATTTGTAACGAAATCAAGGGCCATAACTTCGCTGTTATTGGTCCGATCTGGCTGGATTTAGAAACTGTACAAGCTTTCATTGATATTAGTAATCCAGAAAACGGTTTAATAAAGATCAGATAAAAACAAACGATAATCGTCTTAACAAGGTAAATCAAGGGCCATAACTCTGCTGGTGCGATGCCTGTAAAAGTTTGGTAAAGATCGGATGAACAATGAAGGCCTCAGCTTCTCAACGAGGCAAAATATAGCATTTTTAATTAAATCAAGGGCCATAACTCCGCGGTTACTGGTCCAATCTGGCTGGTTTTTTAACTTATCCGAGCTTTGATTGATACTAACCGGTAAAGTTGGGTAAAGATCGGATGAAAAATGAAGGCCACATCGTCTTAATGAGGTAAAACTTAATGGACAGACGACGGACGGATGACGGACAACTCGCCATCCCATAAGCTCTGCTGGCCTTTGGCTGAAAATGGCATTTTTCAATAATTCACGGGCACATAACTCTGGTGTTCCTGGTCTGAACTGGCTGGTTTTCGAATTTGTCCGAGCTTTCATTGATATTAACAATCTGTTAACCTTCAGCCAGTGGAGCTAAAAATGAATATGAATGGTGGGAATCCTACCCCTCTGCAGGTGACAGTGTTTGTGAGATTGCAGTGGTTGTATTCTACCCCTGCAACCACACGCGGCAGTTTATTAAGATGAAAAAAAACTCAATTAAAAAATATCAAATACTGATAGGAGAGCCCTGAGATATCCACCTGATGTCAGAGCTGCCTACCAACTTTCATTTCAACTGATGGAAACTGTAGGTGGTGTCGTGCATACAAGAATGTATTTAGTATATATACATTACATAAGAAATAAACTAAGTCGAAAAACTACTCATTTAAAAAACATTCGATAGGAAAGCCCCAATAATATGTGCATGTCCTCCTAACGTCATTACACTGATGGAAACAGTAGGAATTACGTATGCAAAAATTATGCATTCACTACAGTAATAAGAAATAAACAAGAAAATTCTTAGATCCGATGGATGCTCCCCGAAATGTATCCTCAACTTATCATTTGGCCTTGTATCACGCAGTTTTCAATTTGCAGTTCCACTAGTACTTTATGCTCCAGATAAAAAATCTAAGTATAAAATTACAAAGGGTAATAACTCTAATTTGAATGATGACAGAGTTAACAGTTCTTGCACTCTGTATTTTCTCTCATTGCTCTCTATCTGTGTGAAGTGCACATACGGAAGGATAAACAGACAAAGACGCAACTATATGCTCGCTCTTGGGGAGCATAAAAAAGTCGAGAAGCTCATAACTCAATGAAAAATCATCAGAGAAAAAATTCCGGACGTGCACATCTGTCTCATGTCGGATATGTACATATGGAAGTTGCAAGTTCTAGACATCACATTTTGGTATCGATGCAGAAACTTGGAAGTTCTTGAGCTATTACAACGAGTCTAGATTATAAGAATCTTTCATGCGTGTCCGGTGAAGATAGGGAATTTCAACCCGCGGTAGTGTGTTTTTAACGGAACCGAGGCTATACTTATACCGAGGGTTGGAATTCCCTATCTGAACCGAATACCCATGATAGATTCTTTTTCTCCAGCTACCAAAGTTTTGCATGTTTTCCTGCATGCCGGATGTTGGCGCGCATGAATTTTATCTCGACCCTAGGGTGAGATGGAAATATCTAGCCCCGGTAAAATGACGGATATCCTTGTCCGACATGCAAGAAAAGACTTTCCATTAGAAAATTTGTGTTCCTCTAAGCTTAATGTTGCTACCTATTGATTTTGAGGCAGATAGGTCAATTTCCAGGTCACCAGTTGTTACTCTATGCTTAATGTAGCTACATGTATCTACTGATTTTGAGGTAGATATATCAGTTTCTAGGTCATCAGTTGTTCCTCTAAGATTAATGCAGCTATCTATTGATTTTGAGGCATATGTCAATTTGCAGATCACCAGTTGTTCCTCTAAGCTTAAGGTACCTTTCTATTGATTTTGATGTCACCAGTTGTTCCTTTAAGCTTAGTGTAGATGCCTATTGATTTTGAGACAGATAGAAAATTTCCATATGATTTCAGCACAAAAGCTCAAATGACTTCTTCATATTTTCTTTTATCCACTTTTTAGGATAATTTAGTTCTTCCTATTATTTAGGTTCTATAAAGTTTATTGTAATATTTTCATGTGAACTATAGTTTATGTCTTCATGTCGTGACTTTGTATTATTATGTTAAATTGTTTCTGTTTTTACCCCATATATTCCAAGTAATGCTCAGACCCAGGTGACTCATCTGTTCTGAGGAACAAACATTTCTTGTTGTAACAAATTACCACCTGAGAGTATCATATTATATTTTTGGAATACTTCATTTGATGCGGAATTATTTTCCTTTCAACCACATTAACAAGAAATGGTAGAACCATTGGATGCTCCCCAAATAAGGGTACACATGTGAAAAAAAATTGGATGAAAAATGTAGAAGTCGAGCGGACAAGCTTTATATTTGAAAAACTTCTAAGGCCCCTAACCCCGCCAAAAAACACACAAAATCAAAGTGCCGAAGGAAGCATTTGTGCATCCATGTAATGGAAGGTTTCTTTCCAATCACGCATGACATGGATGGACTAAAAATGTGTCAACTCTTCTTAATAACAATACATCATTGCATGTAATAATACATCAATGCATTGTTTAATGTATCTGGAACTAAGGCGATTAAAACAAGATAAGGTAAGGTATATACAGTAATAAAGAAGGGAACAAAAGGAATGATTGGTTATAATGAAAATTAATCTGCGAAACGCTTCATCATCTTCACAGGTGTTAAAGTGTATCAAAAAACATCACCAGTCATCACCTATCAAAGTTTGAGTCATTAGAAATGAATATAGCGTCAAAAAGGTCAAGACAGCTAATTTTGCCTATTCAAGGGGAGGTAATTCATAGACCCTTTGACCAACATAGCTGAATTAAAATAGGAAACAACCTTGCATTGATATCGACCTACTATGCAAGTATGATTAAAATCAAATGAACACGAGTGTAGTCAGTAGTCAGAGTGTAGCTGAAAGACAGCCATATCCCCCGCTGCACAAAGATTTATAATATACAAATTTAAACATGGAATGTCACTGTAAAATGACAAATTCTCCCTGAAGCTTCCGTGTTCCAAAAAGTGTGACCTTCAACTAAAAAAACATATGTTTTAAATACAACTTGCAGTAGAGACATACAGACTACACATATACAAAACATAACTTATAAATCTTTGTGCTCATTTGATTTTAATCTCACAACTCGGAGTATCCCTGGTCTCGGGATACCGTTGTTATTTATTCTCACAACTCGGAATACCACTGGTCTCGGGATACCGTTGTAGTTCATTCTCACAACTCGGAGTACCACTGTCCTCGGGATACCGTTGTGATTTAATCTCACAACTCGGAGTGAACATGATGTTCATACACAATTATTTCGTTGCTATATTTTTCAACCATGAATGTGAACGCTACTGAGAATTTCACGATTCATATCACTAATTGTAATTTTTACGTGGATTTTTTTTAAGTCGGCAAATCGTTTGTTGACAATAATCACCAAAGTCACGGTAAATCTCGTTTACGACTTTAGGCCTAAACAAAAAGTATTTTGTTTCCTGTCACGCAACCAAATCGCTGTTTTTACCCTCGACACAACAACTTTTACCCCTTCATTTTTGTGTTGCTTTGTTGCTTTGTTGCTTTGTTGCCTTAACAGAATATAGTTCAATCAGTTTTGCATGTAATTTGAAAATTGTAATAAAAGGTAACATATTTGTGTTTAGATCTACTCTTGTTGTGTAATGTATATCTCTCAATGCTACAGGCATACGTTCGAGTCCCCCTTGTTACGCGTTTGCACATTGAATAATGTTTGACAGCTACTCACTAACGCGCGGCAGGACTGTGGTTCTACGTGTTTGTTTCAAAACAGATGAGGTCTACCTCTATTTCTACCAAATTGACGCATAGATAAAAGTCGTAGAAATCTTTTAAAAAATCCCCCCACTCTCCACACACACACAATTTGTTTTCCAACTTAAGTCTAAAATGGAGTACATCAGGCCTTTTATGGGGGCCTATAGGTGTCCGATTTGAAATTGACAAATATTCAAATATTAATATTTTATTCTACATGACCAAAACATAATGAGCCTATGAAATCTTTTATTTGCAAAGAAATTCATTCTGCACAGTATCATGTGCTATCCTAGGTGACGCTCCAGGGTTAATTTTAGCATATTACGTGCGAGTACACCCTAGCTATATAGTGTTCTGAAACTTTAGACATTAACAAAATGGTTCTAGCTTCACATTTTGATTGAAAGTGTTTTCTATCGTGAACTGGAACAATTTTATAATTTAAACTGTTTCTAGAAAAATTCTGATGTACCCCTTTTAAGATCATTGGGCATGAATTAAACAAACTTTTTGGCATGAAAAAAAAATTGGGTTCTGCTCAGATTCGAACCCATCCCGCTCGCTTTATAATCCATAATTTTATGGGACTGCCGCTTAACCGACTGAGCTAATAATCCTTTACAAATTTTGATGATCTATAAGGTATTTATTCTAAAACCACAGTGTCCGAATTGACCCGTCAGATCTTGTTGATCGCCGACACGATCGGCACACGTATTCAGGATTATTTTACGACCGAAACAGTTATTTTAACTTCATAGCAAGGGAGGTAAAGACTTCAGAATATTACACAGCGTACTTCAAAATAAGCTAAAATCTTATTCCGGAGAATAGGCAGCAACAACGTTTTACAAAGGATAGTAGCTGATGTGATAACCATTACTGACCAAACCTATTAAATATTATATGAAGACTATAAAGGCCATGTATATTTCTTAAATATATAAATCCAAGAAAGATGGAAGATATGCGTTTGATGGTGTTGCAACAAGAGAAATAAATTATAAAATTAACTGGTCACTATCCTAGGAGAACAATACAGCGTATGAATATATTTTACGCAAGATCACGTGATGATCATGTGATGATGATGATTGAATTATTTATAGAACGCACAGCTAAACGATGAAACAATAGATGAAATAGCTATATAAATAATATATAACTTAAACAATGTATCGAGGAAAATTATTTGAAATTTCTAAATGACATTACCGTATTTGTATCCGCACTAGAAAAGAAGAAACACCTGTTAAAATATCGGTCTTCTTTTTCAGGCAATGCGTCGATTCATCAGTGAGGCTGTAGTTAGGATTCGTGAAAAAACACGGTAACTATAGCTTGGTGAACAAGTTCACCATGCTAAAAACCGAGAATGGCCTGACAATATGTGCTTTAAGACATCATATTGATACTTCCTTCCAAGTTTCATGAAAATCAGATAAAAAATATAGGAGTCGAGCGGAAATGCTTGACATTTGAAAAACTTCAAAGTCCCACAACTCTGCCAAAAATTATTCAACTGGAACACCCTAACAAAATGCGCTACTAGACAGTATAGTGATACTTCATGTAAAGTATCAAAAAAAAATCAGACGAGAAACGTAGGAGTTGAGCGGTCAAGCTTTTGATCTGAAAAACTTCATTCAAAATCCTGTAACTCTGGTAGAAATCATTCAACCGGATTGTCCGGAAAATATATGCTACTAGACATCATACTGATACTTCTAGTGAAGTTTCGTGAAAATCAGATGAAAAATGTAGGAGTTGGGCGGACCTTTAAATTCAAAAATGTTTAAAGTCCAATCTACACCAAAAATCATTCAACCGGAATGTCCCGAAAATCTGCGATTATACATGTAGACATCATATTGATATTTCATGTGAAGTTTCGTGAAAATTTGATGAAAAATGCAGGAGTTGAGCGGACAAGTTTTAGAATTCGAAGAACTTCAGTCGTATAACTTTGCCAAAAATCATTCAACCGGAATGTCCTTATAATATGCACTACTAGTCATCCTACTGATACTTCTTGTGAAGTTTCATGAAAATCGGATGAAAAAGTAGGAGGAGTTGAGTGGACAAGAAAGCGGGATGAACTGACATACAGACGTATATACGAACATGATGGCAACTACACCCGGTATGCGGCCCCGAAAATTTCGGGGGGTATAAAATTGAACGTCATTACAAATATGTTGTTCTTTGTAATTGTACTAAATTTCACAATTCTGAGTATAAATAAAAAATAAAAAAATTATCTTAAGGTAACAAGCAAGGTTTTTATGCTTTTCACGCAAGCGTAAACTAGCTGCTGAGAGAAATTGCTCTTATGAACTATTTAATACATACTATCTTGTCTATGTAAAAGATTACATTCTTCTTTTAAGTGGCAAGCAACAGTATGTTATTGCTTTTCATCTTTGCCTTTAGAAAACCACTTATATCATATAACATATGGATTTTTATAAGTTGATTTTGTTTTGTTGTTTTATACCCCTTTTTTCAAATAAAGCATCAATTTCGGGGAGCATCCATCAGTTTTACCATTGTTCTTGTCATGTTAATAACTCATCGAAATGAAATACTGTATAAACCCTAATAAACGCTCCCCCACACCCCACCTTTTTTTCAGAATTTTTTTTTAAAACTTTAATACCAAAAGATGCAAGTTAACCGGTTTCATTCACAATGAACCATACAAAATCCAGGGCTCCGGAAATATGGTTGCCCGATGCCCCGGGAAAGTGGATTTTGGGTGCGGGCAGGTGACCTTCGTAAATCTGGTTGTCCGTCACTTGCCCGATGGACGTTTCATTATTAGATAAAAATCAAGGGAAAATTTGCCTGGACTGTGAAGTTTGCCGATAATTGCGTAGTAATTAACCACCCGTCGCTTTCGCCGCGAGCAATTACTGATAAGTGTCATAAAACTGACCTGTGTTGTTCGTTATTGTTTAATCCCTCCCACTTGACAGTTTATCAGAATTTGATTGGCCGAGGAACGCTTGGGGTGCCAATCTTCAATTGAAGACGTGCGGTCTTTAGAATTCGTATACCGTGTGAAATATACCCCAGTAACGAGCCCCTCTATGCAGGAAGTAATTAAGTCACGCGCCAGATTAGTGTGAAATACACATCAGTGTGTAAATCAGTTATTGAGATGGTGTTGTCGCTTTGTATGTCGGTCGGTGTGTCGCACAGGTATTCGGCGCGTAATTTGGTCACTACTACCCCCTACCCACACCAAAAAAAACACAAAAAAACCAACAACAAAACATCATCCAAAAAGTCATTTCATAACATTTTAAAGCTTTCCAAAAAAAAAATGTTTTTTGTATATTATATTGTATACAAGGATTATATAAGGTAACACATACACACACAATGAAGTCATAACCTCTTACTCTTTCAACTTTCACAATCTGGCATTTGTACTTTTAAGGTGCCTCTTGTCAACTTACTTATGTGTATATTAGTGTCAGGTGAAAGCTTATTAGGATCATGCAAAGGAATGAAAAAGCACAAATTAACCCTTAACCTGCTACATATATATAATGGACTGTTCTTTCTTTGAATTAAGACCATTCCATTTATGTGATAAAGGGGTGTTTTGGGGAAAATGACTCTGTGTGAGTTACTCGCAGGCTGATCTGGGTTTTAACTTTACATGGACGCAAAGGCTATTATAGTTGTGCTTAGCATATTAAGAGATAACCAGGCTAAGATTTCCAATTTTTGTAAAACATAATTTCAGACCACAAAATCAACCACATACCGTCCCAGATTGAAAATCTTAGCACGGTTATCTTAATTATAAAACTTTTCCATTTAAATGCCAGAAATATAAAGGAAAATCATACATACACACTTGTTTTTCTATGAAAACTAAAATTCATGGCAGCCAGCATTTTGTTTATGTCATCCAATCAGGCAATTTATGGTCTCAAATTTGAGACTTTAGCCAATGGAGTTATGCGTTACATTTTAGTTGCATTAGAATTGATAATTGCATAGTTGCACTGGAATCTACCAAGCAGTTACAGATGTAATGCTTCAACTAAATTGACAAATGATTTCACATCAGGGGAAAGAGGGTGGTAACTCATTAACGTTTCGTTTAAGATGTCTTTTTATAGCTTCTGTCGTGTTCTCTCATAAAATGTGTGTAAATTTGAGACTGTAACCAGTATGGACACATGTGACAGAAAATGATATTTCTTAGATCAAAAGACGTTGATACACGTATTTATGAGAAATGCAGTACAGAAGGGCACCTTAATATATCTGACACTTTCGAAGGTGTTTTTATCGAGAACTGTTATTTTGGAATCATGAAACAGAATACGATGAAGAACTCTGAGGAATAATAAAATTGTTATTCAAATGAAATGTTGTTCTACATATTAATCAAAAACACATGAAATAATAAACTGTCAGAAAATAAACAAGAACAAAAAATGAAAGACCAGTGTAACAAAACGCGTACACCTAAAGTTTCATGTCCATCCCCTGTCGACTTGCCTTCTCTAGATGGGCGCGATACAGAACACTGTTTATTTGGTAATAATGCGGATTTTCAGTTTTACCCAGCTCGGGTTTATATCCATCTAAATCTTCTTTCGATAGACCATGATGCACTGCGTACATCTGCACACTATTTTTTGCGGCAAAGTTTTGGATTGTGTCACACTGACTAGAGCCACAGGGGAGGTAATTGAGATTGTTGTTGTTAACTTGGTGAGAGGATGATGGTAGACAAGTCGCCTGACCATTCTGTTGCCATGGTAATGACACATCTTCTGGACTACTCTGTCCGCTTCCACAGGCGTGATGCTGGAGATGAGAGAAAAAAGGCATGTTGATGACAAGAATTAAACATTCAACAAGCATGTTAAAAAACAAGGCTTTAACATGCATCAAGCATTTTGATAACAAGGATTACCCATTTAACAAACATGTTGGTAACAAGGCTAAATTTAGCATTCATCAAGCATTTTTACAACAAGGATTAATCAAGCATACTGATAACAAGGATTAATTTCATCAAAGGCCACACATTAACAACCAAAACAAGAGGTCAATGACCTTGAAGCTCTCCTGATAGGTTTTTTGATAGCTAGATCAGCATTCCTGTGAAATTTCATGAAAATCTGTCAAGTAGTTTCAGAGGAGTAGTCGCTACAAGTTTTCATTATATAACTCTAAGTAAACAAAGATGGCCGCTGGTGGCCATGTTTAACATCAAATCAAAGCAATATTTGACAAGGATCAAAATCCTTTTTTATACTGATCATTTTTTATACTGATCATTTTAGAAAAAGTCTTATATCAATATCACTATGTTTTCAAAAAGTAGTCTCTACAAACTTGTATTTAGAAAATCTATTTTTAGCCATGGCAGCCACCTTGAATTTCCGGCCGACCTGAAATTTTCACCTCTCAGCTGCTTCAGCTGCAGCTGGATACACCTCCTTATTTCTGATTGCCAGATTGACCATATCCCGAGTACACGTGACCGATTTTTGCCACTGGCATGAGCAAAACCCACAAAACTAGACAATTCATCACGAAAGCCACTCATACCGACAGAACCAAGTAATCCGAGATAAATTCAATATCATCACTGGATTGAACACGTTGCTCAATGCAGTCAGTACTACACTATCACCAACATCGCAAAACCGTTCATTCAGACTTTTGACCATTCCAGTCACAAACAACATTTGCTAGGATCAATTAGACATCAGGAGCAACATTCCTGTGAAGTTTCATGAAAATCCGTCAAGTAGTTTCAGAGGAGTAGTCGCTACAATGTTTTTACTACATAACTCTATGTAAACAAAGATAGCCGCTGACAGCCATGTTTAACATTGACTCAAAACAATTTTCGACAAGGAACAACATCATGTCATGCTGATCATTTTAGAAAAATTCCCATATCAATATCACTTATAGTTTTCAAGAAGTAGTCGCTACAAACTTGTTTTTTGAAAATCTATTTTTAGCCGTGGCGACCATCTTGAATTTCCGGCTGACCTGAAGTTTTGCTAGGATCAATTAGACATCAAGAGCAACATTCGTGTGCAGTTTCATGAAAATCCGTCAAGTAGTTTCAGAGTAGTAGTCCCTACAAGCTTTCATTAAATAACTCTATGTAAACAAAGATGGCCGCTGGCAGCCATGTTTAACGTCGAATCAAAATAATTTTCGACAAGGATCAACATCATGTCATACCGATCATTTTAGGAAAAGACAAATATCAATATCACTTATAGTTTTCAAGAAATAGTCGCTACAAACTTGTTTTTTGAAAATCTATTTTTAGATTTGGCAGCCATCTTGGATTTCACATCAACATGAATTTTTGCTAGGACCAACTAGACTTCATGGGGAACATTTCTGTAAAGTTTCATGAAAATCCATTCAGTAGTTTCAGAGGATATAGTCGCTACAAATTTTTTTTTACGGACAGACGATCAGTAGAGCTAAAAAAGGAAACATTCAACTAACATGTTGATAACAAGGATTAAATATAATTAATTCATCAAACACAATTATGCATTCATTCAACATGTAATTAACAAGGATTTCATAATCACCAAACACACTGATAACAAGGATTAAACACACAATTATATTTATGCAACATGTTGATAACAAGGATCTCACATTCCTTAACAGCATCTCTGTGGCCGAATGGTTAACGACGTTGCGTTGTAAACCTTCGCCTCTTACCACTGCGGGTTCGAATCCCACTGGGAGCTCGACTTGTAAGTGAGGAACAGTTGATTCTTACAGAAGGCGGGAGGTATACAGTACTGGTTCTACCCAGGAAAAAGTTGGTGGTCTGCCCCACCACAAAAAAATCGACCGTTATATATAACCTTACATGTGTTGAAAATGACGTAAAACGCCAAACAAACAAAACAAAACATTCCTTTACATGCTGATAAACAAGGTTAAAGAAACTAACCTGTCAAATAAGGGCAAAATTACACTAACAAATTGTTTATCAAAACTCTATCCAAGTGTTCTGGTCATATAATAATACATGTGCCAATTAAAAGTATAGGTTTATTCACGGTAAACACTATTACCAAATATGAACTGATTCTCTTCACACAATAATATTTGAAAATTGTGGTCTGTCCTTACTAGAGATCAACACAAACTTTAGTTTAAATCTAAACGCAAAACTTACATCATTTTGCGAATGACCGTCTTCAACACATTGCGTACTGGAAGACCTGAAAGCAATCAAAACAATATGATCACTAAGGAAATAAATAATTTCCTTAAAAAAAATAATATCAAAGGCCCTTATGCAAATTCTTCCAATCAATCGCTCAAATGACAAGAACCAAGAACCAGATATGCCTGCTTCTACATAGGTTAATACTGTAAAAAATAATAATAATAATAATAATAATTGTGTAAAAATCTGTATTTAAATTATTATTATTTTTTTTTTTTAATGTTACAATGTTCAATGGTAACAGTGACCTACTGTTACAGTTTATATTTAAGTTAACCAATCATATAGTATGTTGTCATTACTCATGATAAACCTTCATAATTATGCTATGCATGTATATTAACTCAGTTTCATAATTTACCATTGGTCTTTAAAGGGACACATGGCAACTTGAAGTTCAAGCATTAAAATTAGCACCCCAATTGATGAATCCAGTATAATTTTGACTTTTAACCTGCTTGTATATATAATAAATAAATTGAGCGTTCATTTTTTCGTCTTATTTTACCATACTAAGCTTTCATTACATGTATATCATTGGTGAAATACACAATATCAACAGTAAATAATATGAAAAACAAACATCAAGATTGTGTCCCTTTAAAAA
The DNA here is from genome assembly GCA_037043455.1 of Cyrtodaria siliqua. NCBI lineage: Eukaryota > Metazoa > Mollusca > Bivalvia > Adapedonta > Hiatellidae > Cyrtodaria > Cyrtodaria siliqua. Next base: position 16,040 of record JAWPHD010013134.1, read on the forward strand.
TAAATAATTCTAAATAAATAATCGAAATAATTCTAAATAATCGAAATAATTCTAAATAAATAATCGAACTTCTAATGTTTGTATAAATCTTGTTTAATAAGCAAGAGGCCCAAAATGGTCTTTGAACACTCTACTGGTAAAGGGTGACCGTTTGTACAACTTTGTGAAATGAAATCAATTGATTCAGTTTAATAACAAGCCATTAGTCCTTATTAATAAAGAAAATACTCACAGCATGAAAATTCAAACTTTTGCACGAAACTTGTTTAAACAAGAGGCCCAAGAGGGCCTGTGGACGCTCTACTGGCTAATATGGCTCTCATGACATCAATGAAGCGACTGACTATCGTCTTAAAGAGGCAAAATATAGCATTTTTAACTAAATCAAGAGCCATAACTCCGCCATTACTGGTCCGATCTGGCTGGTTTTCCAAGTTGGCCAGTAGAGATAATAAAAATTTAATTTTTTTTTTAAAAAAATCAAAAATTAAAAAAATAATAATAATAAAAAAAAATAAAAAAATAAATAATAAAAATAAAAAAAAATAAAAAATATAAAACAAAAAAATATAAAAAAAATAAAAAAATTAAAAATTAAAACAAGCATTTATGTAAAACTGTGACCCCCGGGGCGGGGCCAGATGTGACCCCAGGGTCACCATTTAAACAAAATTTGTAAAGGACAAACAGCAAAATATTAAACCTCTGGCTCTCGTAGTTTCAGAGAAGAAGATTTAAAAAAAAAAAATCCTATATAAGTCTATGTAAAACTGTGACCCTCGGGCGGGGACAAATTTGACCCCAGGGTCACCATTTGAACAAACTTAGTAGAGGACCATAAACTGATGCTACATGTAAAACATGAGAGCTCTGTGCCATGTGGTTCCAGAGAAAAAGATTTTTTCAGATTTTCCCTATACAAGCCTATGTAAAACTGTGACCCCCAGGGTGGGGCCAAATGTGACCCCTGGGTCACCATTTGAACAAATTTGGTAGAGGACCACAAGCTTACAGCAAATGCAAAATATTAAACCTCTGGCTCTTGCAGTTTCAGAGAAGAAGATTTTTTAAGTTTTTCCCTATACATGTCTATATAAAACATACACCCTTGGGGCGGGGCCAAATATGACCCTAGGGTCACCATTTGAACAAACTTGGTAAAGGATCATAAGCTTAAAGTAAATGCAAAATATCAAACCTCTGGCTCTTGTAGTTTCCGAGAAGAAGATTTCAAAAAAAAAATCCTATATAAGTCTATGTAAAACTGTGACCCCCGGGGAGGGGACAAATTTAACCCCAGGGTCACCATTTGAACAAACTTAGTAGAGGACCATAAGCTGATGTTACATGTAATACATGAGAGCTCTGTGCCTTGTGGTTTCAGAGAAAAAGTTTTTTAAAGTTTTTTCCTATATGTCTATATGAAAAACATGCAAAACCTCAATATACAAACTTTGGACCCTCGGGGCACGGCCATTTTTGACCCCTGGGACTTTATTTGAACAAACTTGATAGTCTAGGCGTTGGCGATCATTTTAAAAGAAAAACTGTTGAAATCTGTCCAGCGGTTCTGGAGAAGAAGATTTTTTAAGGTTTCGATTATATATGTTATGGCAGCCATCTTGGAGGTAGCGCTGACCTACTTTTAACAAATCTAAAAAGCATTCAACTAAGGATCATCCATGTGAAGTTTGGTCAAAATTAGCCAAGCGGTTTCTGAGGAGAAGTCGTTTGAAGAAAAGTTAACGGACGACGGACGGACGACGGACAACACACCATCCCATAAGCTCTGCTGGCCCTTGGCCAGTAGAGCTAAAAATTACCTAAACATGATAAAGCAGACAATTACAAAAGTGACACTTACTGTATATTTAGTCTTGTAATTCTTTTAGATATGGGCAAGCATTCTTCACAATCCTGATTTGGACTCCGTCCTCGTTTCCTGTTTTAAATTTTAGTAAACAATGAAATGTCAACATAAATTTAATTGCTTGAAAGGGACTGGAGGCAATTTCAAAGAGTGATTGGCGTCACTCCAAATACAAATGAAAATTTCATATGAAATGTCATATTTAATTAAGCTGCATGTTACCTTCAGTTTGACTATTTTTTATGAAAATGTTTGGTCTGAAAAACCCACTGACTAGAAATAAATCAATGCCAATTATATTGTTAACACTTGTAAATACAGGGCTCGAACTTAGCATTTTTTCCAACTGGTTGTCTTTTTGCCAGTTGATTAAAACTGAACTGGCAAATTATAGCTTGCTCTAGCAAACAATAAACAATAGCTAATTTTTTTTTATCATTTTGACAGGTCATTTATGCCTATAAACTATATTATGCCTAAATAGTTTAACGTTCTAACAATATTTTAAACTAGAAGGCTGTTAAAAACTTGCATAATATTGCCAGTGCTTCAAAAGTTTACTGGCATTTTGAAACAAGAGGCCCAAGAGGGCCTGTGGACGCTCTACTGGCTCAAGATAAAGTTTATGTATAAGGGGCCATAAGTTTTTCAAAAATCATTCAACCAGAACATGGAAATGATAGGTGCAACTAGGCTTAGTAATGATCATTCTCGCCAAGATTCGCTGAAATCTGGCAAAGAGTTCAGAAGAGACTAATCTGGACAAAGTTGGTGTATTAAAACATTTAAAGGGTCACAACTCTGCCAAAAATCATTCAACCGAAATATGGCGATGATATGCACAACTAGGCTTGACACTGATCATCCTTGTCAAGTTTCGTCTATATCCAGCCAGGGTTTCAGGAGAACTAGCCCGGAAAAAAATTGTGGTATCAAAATCCTTTAAGGGCCATAACTCTGCCAAATATCTGTAAACCGGAACGTGACGATGACATGCACAACTAGGCTTGGTGCTGATCATCCCTGCAACGTTTCATTGAAATCTGGCGAGGGGTTCAGGAGAAGTAGATCAGACAAAGTTTGTGTATTAAAACCTTAAAAGGGCCATTATTCTGCCAACAAAATCATTCAACCAGAATACGGCAATGATTTGCACAACTAGACATGGAATTGATCATCCCTAAAAAGCTTCGTTTAAATCCGGCCAGGGGTTCAGGAGAACTAATCAGAACAAAGTTTGTGTATTAAAACCTTTAAAGGGTCATAACTCCGCCAAAAATCATTCAACCGGAACACAGCGATGATTTGCACAACTAGACATGGAATCGATCATCCCTAAAAGGTTTCGTTTAATCCGGCCAGGGGTTTAGGAGAACTAGTAAGAACAAAGTTTGTGCATTAAAACCAAGGGCTATAACTCCGCCAAAATCATTCAACTGGAACACGGTGAATATGTACAACTAGGCTTGGTACTGATCATCCCTGCAAAGTTTCATTGAAATCTGGCCAAATGAAGGCCCTTTCGTCTTAATCAGGCCAAGATATATATGCATATTTCAGAAAATCAAGGGCCATGACTCCGATGTAAATGGTCCAATCTGGATGGTTTTTGAAATTGTCCAAGCTTTCATTGATATTAACAATCTGGTAAAGTTTCTTAAAGATCGGATGAAAGATGAAGGCCCTATCGTCTTAACGAGTCAAAATATAGGATTTTTAACAAAATCAGGGGCCATAACTCCACTGTTACTGGTCTGACCTGGCTGGTTTTCGAACTTGACCGAGCTTTCATTGATATTAACAATCTAGTAAAGTTAATTAAAGATCGCATGAAAAATGAAGGCCCTATCATCTTAACGAGGCAAAATATAGCATTTTTAACTAAATCAAAGGCCATAACTCATCTGTTAAACCCCTGTCACACTAGGGCCGCGTTCTCACGGCGATCCCATGGAGTCCAAGAAAAATGCGGAACGCCGAGGTGCGCGCAGTACGATCGCAAGCATCGCCGCAGCAACGCAGTGGCATCGCCAGTAGACGCATTGGGATCGCATAGAACGCCATGCGACGGCGCGCACTTTGAGCATGCACAAAACAAACGCCGTCGCTCGGCGTTCTGATAAGAGCGCAGTGGGGTCGCCGTAAGGTCGCCATAGCAGCGCAGTAAGGTCTCCTACAATGCCACAGGAGCTCCGCGGGCGCGCACAGAGGTCGCAGTGCGAACGCTGTGGTTGTCGGTGGCGCTTGCACGGAGATTGTACGGCGTTCTCTGAGATGTCACTGCGTCTCTACCGCGCTTATACGGCGCGTCTACGGCGCTTATACGGAGTGTTATTTATTTTACTGCGCTCTTACAACGACTGTACGGAGCTGTCACGCGATCATTGCGCTCCCAATGCGCTTCTACCGCGTCCATCGGCGTTTGCATGACAAAAACAAACAAAATAGTATAAATTAATTATAGGTAGTGCAAACGAACGTCTTCAACACGCCGTCAGCGCAGTGTGAGCGCCGTGAAAGCGCAGTGCACGCAGTGGAAGCGCCGTGAGAGCGCAGACAATCGCCAACAAGAACTCCGTAGGAACGCGATAGAACGCCATGGGAGCTCCGTAGCAACGCCTTGGTCGCTGTGAGGACGCCGTGACATCTCCATCTTCACGAAAAATATCAGATTTTTCTTGCGATCTCACGGCGTTCTGGAAAATTAAACAACGCCGTGCCAACGCAGTGGAAACGCGCTATAGTGTGACAGGGGCATTACTGATCTGATCTGGCTGGTTTTCGAAACAGTGAGCTGTCATTGATATAAACAATCAGTTAAAGTTTGGTAAAGATCAGATGAATGATGATGGCCCTATCGAATTAACGAGGCAAAATATAGCATTTTAAACTAAATCAAGGGCCATAACTCCAATGTTACTGGTGCGATCTGCCTGGTCTTCGAAATTGTCCGAGCTTTCATTTATATAAACAATCTGGTAAAGTTTGGTAAAGATCAAATGAAAGATAAAGGCACTAGTCTATCGTCTTAACGAGTCAAAATGTAGCATTTTTAACTAAATCAAGGGCCAAAACTCCCCTATTAAGAGTCCTATCTAGCTAGTTTTCGAACTTGTGTGAGCTTTCATTTATATTAACAATCTGATAAAGTTTGGTAAAGATTGGATGAAAAATGAAAGCCCTATCGTATTAATGAGGCAAAATATAGCATTTTTAACTAAATCAAGGGCAATAACTCCGCTGTTAATGGTCCGATCTAGCTGGTTTTCGAACTTGTCCGAGCTTTCATTTAAATTAACAATCTGGTGAAGTTTTAGCATTTTGAATAGCATTTTTCAGAAAAAAACAAGGGCCGTAACTCCGGTGTTACTGATCCAATTTAGCTGGTTTTCAAACTTGTTTGAGCTTTCATTGATATTAACAATCTGTGCAAGTTTGGTAATGATCAAATAATAAATAAAGGTGCTAGAGCGTTCACAAGACAGAAAATAGCAATTTTCAGAAAAAACAAGGGCCATAACTCTGGTGTTACTGATCCGATTTGGCTGGTATTCGAACTTGTCCGAGCTTTCATTGATAATAACAATCTGTGCAAGTTTGGTAAAGATCAAATAATAAATGAAGGTGCTAGAGTGTTCACAAGGCCTAATATGGCATTTTTCAGCAAAACAAAGGCCATAACTCTGCTGAAATTATTCCAATCTGGCTGGTTTTCGAACTTGACCGAGCTTTCATTAATAAAATAACAACCTGTTAAAGTTTGGTAAAGATCAGATGAAAAATGAAGGCCCTAGAGTTGTCACGAGACAAAAGTTAACAACGGACGACGGACAGACGACGGACAACTCGCCATCCCATAAGCTCTGCTGGCCAGTTAATAGAGCTAAAAATGACTGGCAAAATAGCTTAAATTTGAGTCCTGATACATAATTCAAATAAAGTGTACTTCGATCACAAAACAATAAATTAAACGAACCTTAAAGCATCATATAAATTACTATTAATGATAATACAACTAAAAACTAGGCAAGTTGTCTAGTTTTCCAGACCAAACTATTTTGTTAACAATAATTGAATAGTACAAACCATGGGACCTACATGTACTTTAGTGCATAAGCATATTCCTATAATTTATCTAAAATAATAAATATAATATAGTGTTTTTTTACAAGAGAATCAATGTAAATATTTTTTTTGAGATTGTTCTTCTCTGATTTATTTTTTAAGACAACAACATGGATATTTAAATATTTTGCATTTGCTATGTGTTTTTGAATATCAGAATTTAGACATCACAGCAGCAATGAATATGAAAAAATAAATATCATAATAATGAACACTAAACACTAAACGTAAAATAAGTGCTGTATTTTCAGTGAAGGGAATCATGTGACTTTTTGTTAAAAACATTTCACGGAAAATGGTATACTCCCTAGGTTGTCTAGATGTGGTGTGATGCTTTCAATTTTGATCAAATCGCAATAACCCAGGGTGTTTTTCATCGAGATACATTATATTATGGATTACATCTGTTTTGTAGCCAAAAGTTTAATCTCTAAAACATTTATCAAAATAGGCGTATCATCGTTACAAATGTAAATAACTAAGATATATACCCGGGTAACAGGGTTCTCAATAGACGCGTACACAAGCGTTTTGACGCATGGAAATTCAATTTGACCCAATTCTGACGCAGCTAATTTACCACCTGTGCGTTTTTATGAAGCGCATTTATTTGCTACCAAGCATCAATCCAATACACATGTACCTATTTCAATAGTCCAAACATCACGTGCTGCATAACAGTGATTGACACCTTGCCTGAAGACCATGATTGCCTCTCGACCAATCAAATTTGCTGCTGTCGCAGCTTGTGGCACAGAGGCAGAAATAACCTGCCTGTAAATCAGGGCTTCCGTTAATGGGCGTACGGCCGTAAATTACGTCCAAAAATCGTAGTTGTACGGCGAAAATTAACATCAAAGGCGTACAGTGTACTTCCAAAAACTTCAAAGTACGCCGCGATCGTTTACTACGGTCGTCCCATAATCTGTAAATTACCGATTATAGCCCCGCCCATCTAATCTAATTTCATTTGAGACTGCCGACGTAACAAGTTGTAAAGCAATTAAAACTCAGTGGAGCCTGTAATTGACAGGTAAATCCGGTTTTGTCCAGTTTTTATCAAGGGCACACGCATGACTGGTGAGAGGAGAGTGTGTTAATTAGATAATTATTAATTAAGTTACAAATAGAAACGAAGTACGACAAACAATATTTAATAATCTCTAACCTAGGGGAGAGAACTCTTCGCAAATGGAGAATAAACACGGAAGTGAAATTATCACTGGCAAAAACGATCGATTGCTTTGATAATAAATTAAAGAATCTGTTACATTTATTCCTACACTTGACAGTTTTACATACCTTTCATTAATGTATGCCAATTTAAAAGCTTTCCTGGACTGATAAATTGAAAACTGTTTGCAAAATGTAATTTACTGTATAAAACGTGTGGGTGGGGTATGGCACGCAAAGGGAAATTAAGTATTTTTAGTTTGAAACCGTTTATATAATGAGGTCATCAAATATTTTCTTTTATAAACATATATATGATTATAATTATCCTTTTTTTCTTTTTAACAATTTAGATGTGTTGTTTCCCTCACTACCACGTGGATTCAATGACTCAAAGACTATGAATGCCATGCCCAAACACTGGAACTTCCTAAATTTTCCCCATGAACTTCCAAATTTGATACACAGGAAGTTCGTACTTCCTAAATTTGAACCTTAGTGGAAGCCCTGTGTAAATGGTATCACTGTGTAATCTAATCGCTGCTATTGTGTTAGTAGTTTGATTATCTTTGAAGTTTGTGAAGCTTTTTGTGGGAGGAGACTATTATGACTTGATTGGATTAATTGTTTTATTGATTGCTACCGGCTTCTGATTGATTACTGGTTAATTAGACCGAAAGAGATAAAAACAAATGCTAGCGGTCAAACATGTGAAAAGATAAAATCGGCAAATATAAAATTGACTTTTGTTGTTTGGTTATTTGTGTTTGTTATTTATTTTTTACACACGTTTTAAAGATCAAAGAAATATAATGAGAATAATTCCACGTAACCTTTTATAACTTAATGTAGGCAATTTCAATGTCTTTAGTCTTTCCTTGTATGACCAGTTACTAATTTTGTTGCCCTTCCAGATAACTTTTGGACCTGTTGGGTATTTCACTCATGAAAATAAAATAACTTGAGTGAATTTCAAATTTTGAAAAATAATAAGGTGATGTGGGGATCAAATGTAAAACAAGCAAGGTAAGTTACCGTAACTTACCGGGATGAAATGTAAAACAAGCAAGGTAAGTTACCGTAACTTACCCGTCTTTATGTAAGCTTGATTGACCTGTTATTCATGGCAGTGATTTGTCAATGATTAATCATTATTAATGATTAATTTCCATAGAAACACGGGGCGTCCGTGGCCGAGTGGTTAACGTCTCTGACTTGCAATCACTTGCCCCTCACCGCTGTAGGTTCGATCCCTCAGGGGCCTAGGAATCTTTATGTGAGGAAGCTATCCAGCTGGCTTACGGAACGTCGGTGGTTCTACCCAGGTGCCCGCCCGTGCACGAAAATTGCCCGGAGGGGCATCTGGGGTCTTCCTCCACCAATGGAAGCTGGAAAGTCGCCATATGACCTTAGCTGTTGGTGCGACTATAAAATCCAATTCAACCAACCATAGGAACACTAATCACGTGTTAATTTCAGAAGTGTTTCTTAACGGTAACTCGCTTGTCGGTTTACGTTCCCGTTTCGACATTTTGATCGTCTGCACAATGCAAACGCTTTCAAAAGTAAACAAGAAAGCGCCCAGACGACTACACACAATACTAAAGACTGGTATAGCGTACATATTCAACTATATAGCGTTCTCTTTTACTGGTCCACTTTATCGATAATTATGAAATGTCCCAGTCAAGATAAACACCGGAAGTAAAATCTGCTTTTTGTAAATAATGGAATATGTACGCACGATAACATCAATCCATCAATCATTTGAACACTTTGACTGTCGATATGCTCGGAATTTAAAATGTTTGAGTGAAAAGGAAATTGCTTGCATATCTGGTACGCATGTCAGGGAAATTAATTGAGTGAAATACGCAGATACGCTGCTTATCTGGGGCACTGCCCTTCTCTGAATATTTTCGATCATATTAATATCCTTCTTCTTATATGGGCTCCATACTGCATAAGCATATTCAATATGTGGTCTCAAAAGGGCTGTGTACAACATTTTAAATGTACCTTTATCCAAATACTCAAACGATCTTCTCATTGTGCCCATTGACTTTATTGACCTTTTCAGAAATATGCTTTTCAAATGATAGCTTACTATCTATAGTGATAGTGAAATTAATTCAACATTAACGTGATTCCCTACACTCATTTTGAATCAAAGGATTTACAGCTCTATGGTCGGTACCGAATATAAAACCACAAGTCTCCCCAAATCCTGGCAAATTTATGAAGAAATAAGAGTAAGAGACAGACTACGACTAATAGTACATGTATATGCTGACGCTGCATGCACTGCCCAGTTTTCTTTCTGAAATATAGTACACAGTTGTACAAAAGAAATGTTGGTAATTTCTTTTTAAATTTATGGTTCTGCAAACGTCAGTTCCTTACCTAGTTTTCATGCTGAAAAGTTGTAGAAACGTAAATCTAATTTGCTAATTCACTTGGTCATTGGAAAAAATAATAATAATGAGGGAAATAACTCCATTAGATTGAAAACCATAGAAAATACCGAAAAGTATTTGAAAGAACCCATTGATAAAGAATTAACACAACTACTGGCAATGAGCAGAAATCGTGTAGAATATTGAAAATGTATATACAGTGCCCTCCAAGTCTCTTAACAACTGTTGTATTATATGTTGAATCAATTAATTTTAAACTTGTAGAAAAAATGCAAATGCTGTTAATATGTCTGTGTTTCGAACTGTTTTCTGACCTACCCAGATGGAAAGGTGTATGTTTCTATTCAAATTGTGCAATGATTTAAATGGAAATACAATTTAATGGTTATTCTCAAATACATTTCTCTAAATGTTGGCTTATGTCATCAAAACTATTACATGTATTACAAAGTATACTAAAGGTAAAACATACGTAGGTTTTCCAGTAAATTTTAAGGTATACATTAAATTGGGTACGTAATGCAATGAGATTATGAAAATGTGTAAAAATAATTATTGTAGGGCACCGTATGCATTCCTTATTTACACCCCAATAAATAAAAAGTAAATAAATGCTAATACTATATATTGCTGCTGCTCCGCCTCTCTCCTCCTCCGTCTCTCTCCTCCTCCTCCTCCTCCTACTACTGCTACTGGTACTGGTACTGCTGTTACCAGGGAGGGTTTAAGGTGTTTCTTTGGGTATCAACTGTTTTGGTAAAGGTTGCCTTCCCCCCTCCCCCTCCCCCATCCTCCCACACACACATAAATGCCCCCCTTTGCACTTTTTGTTATGTCGCTCACCCACCCCATGTAAATAAAATCCTATATCCGTCCCGGTTATTGTTACTGCTTCTGCTGTGTCCATAATCTTAACGTCAGCATCATTTTCCAGTATGCCTAAGAAGTATGGCTATAAAAAGAGAGGAACAATCCAAAATTATGCGAGAAAAATCTCGAGAATGCAGAGAAAGCTGTACAAGAGAGATCTTTGCTATAAGGAAAGCTTTTGCCGCCTTTAGAATTCCGAAAAGTACTGTCACAGAATACGCGGTAAGCATAAAATGCATGTACCTAACGGCAGTCCTCCACATAGTCCACGATAAAAACAATACCATACAATAAAGTACAACACAGCACAACACAACACAACACAACACAACACAACACAACACAACACAACACAACACAACACAACACAACACAACACAACACAACACAACACAACACAACACAACACAACACAACACAACACAACACAACACAGCACAGCACAGCACAGCACAGCACAGCACAGCACAACACAACACAACACAACACAACACAACACAACACAACACAACACAACACAACACAACACAACACAACACAACACAACACAACACAACACAACACAACAAAACACAACACAAACACAACACAACACAACACAACACAAAACAACACAACACAACACACAATACAGTACAATACAGTACAATACAATATAATACAATATAATACAATACACAATACACAATACACAATACACAAAACAATACAATACAATACAATACAATACAATACAATACAATACAATACAATACAATGCAATACAATACAATACAATACAATACAATACAATACAATACAATACAATGCAACGTTTATTCAGAAAGCCAATCATAGCGTATTCCACACAATATACAGTCATATAACCGTAAATTTACTATATAGAAGGAGACATGGTTGATTCTGTGAAAATGATAAAAAACACAAAAAGAGAAATAGGACTCACTAGGAAGTAGTTCTAGCAAGAAATGGTGTTTTATGCAAACGTATGACAATTGGGTCAGGGTACACAAAGTTCAAGGCATGGAATTCGAAGGACTGGTGAGAGGGTATTTAGAGGAGACAACCTGACGTTGTTATAAGAAAGCCAGAAAAGATAACATCAACCCGTGCTAGAATGATGAATCGAGAATTAATAAACAGGTATTCAATGACTTGGATACAATTGTCGATGGCTTAAATCTTCAATGGAACCAAATTGTATATGGACTTGCGGTGAAATGGGAAACATTTTAAGCATGACCCTGCGCGAGTAGTTGCCTAGAAAGGAGACCCCCCCTCCCCAACCCTCCCCACCCCCCACCCCCCAACCTCCCCCCCATTGTTTATGTTTGTTTAACCCCCCCCCCCCCCACATTTTTTATATATGGTTTTAATCCCCCTCCCCCACCCCCTTCGCCCCTCCCATTGTTTAAATTAAAGGCTACAACTGCCATATCCTTATATGATTTCAACTCGCTGGCCCAATAGGAACTCGTTGGTGTTGGCAAAATAGTGGCTGGATGGATGATAACATAGGTGAACGTTGGTTTAAAGGGGTTGATGCACTATTTTCAAACACGATTTATTTAAACGGGCTCTGAAAAACTTGAAAAAAGCTGAAAGAATTAGCAAAATGCCATGAAAAATAAATGAGATATGACCTATTGAAAACTTGAACATAAATGGAGGTGGCCATCTTGAAACGATGACGTCATCGCGCCTTTTTACCATATATGGCATATTGACAAAAAAACATTTTTAAAGCAAAGAAAATAACTGCGAAATGATTAAAAATAAATTACAGATGTAAAATGTATAAATTGTATGCTGATTTTTCATTTGCAGTGATTTTCTTTTCTTTAAAAAAATCGAAGTCCAATGACACGCTCTAGCAAAAAAAAAAATGCTCGCGCTGGGAAATAAAAACCATATAATTTTATGATGTAGCACGAGGTACATTCCCATCTAAATGTGAATAGCTACCGATGTCAAAGTATGTTATCTCTCTTATCATCGTTTTTAGCATGTACAGTAACATATATATATATATAATCGTTTGACTAACAATGGCGCCTCATTAAAACTGCGAGACATCATAATGGCCGTATCTCAAAATAACGACAGATCTGCACTAAATCTCTTCAGATAAAGAAGACATTAATTGCGATGAAAGGTGTTCCAATGTTGAAATTGAGGAATGCTGCTATAGTTGATGATATACTAGTGGTAATATGGGCAAGGAATGGATTATACATATTGAATATGTCATCAAGATACCGATATGTATATCTTGGCAACGGGAACATAGACGTTGACAGTGAGGCGTGTCTTGATCTGATAATCATTTGCGCAAAAGAAATTCCACTGGGTAAGGATATATGGTGAAGAAAATAATCCGGACCAGTAGACTTAAGTACGGACGGACAGGACAGTCCAACACATATATGCAACCGGCTCTTCGATATCGGATGCATAACAAATTCAATGAGGTGACTAACCATATGGCAGTCCGTGATCAGTACTCGAGCATTTTTATTGCTTCCCGAAAATTATTAAAGATGCCAAATAACGACAAAATTACACTATGTATGTGCCGACTAAACGTATATGTTTATCAACGGGTTCTTAAAATACTCGTGATTGAATAAGTCTAAAATGAAATATGAGTTGGTAACTCTTAATTCGACGTTAAAGTTTTAAGGTTTGGCCTGGCTAGTTAAAGCCGTTTTTGATATTTCCTCTATTGAGTTTGGATTCTCAAAATATGTAAGGTATATAGTTTATATTCCTCATCGTCAGTAGGTTTAGAAACAGTGTACATCTGTTGCAAAATGTGCCCGTTGATGGCGGGATAGGGAATTAACTGTTGGATTTCGAGACTCTACGCTTCTTTGAGTTCCCGATTCCAAGTTTGCTATAAACTTTTTATCTCATTCTCTTTAACTCCACTTTACATAATAAGTAAAACATATAGAGCTATGTAAAATGCGTAACCCATGATTCCAACGGTTCGGAGTGTGTTATTGCCATTTGATAGGAATACATATAGCTATTGAAAACCTGTTTTGTAATGTCTGAACTATTGTTCGGGGCGCTTGTTACAGCCAAAAGGTTTTCAGCATTAATATGAGCAATTCTAATAATACGTATATAAATTATATCATTAGAACCGGAATTGTTAGAGGTAAAAAAATCGAAAATCGCTTGAGAAATAACTATTTTACAGCCAAACTTTTGATGTGGCTTTTCCCATGTAAATTCCTATTGCTATAACCGCAACATTTTTGAAAATCTCACATAACTTCAGTTTCTCTTAATATTTTGCTATAAAACATTCAGAGTGTCCTAATTTAAGGAGTGTTCAACAAATTGAAACCATAAAAATTATAAAAAAAAACACCAAAAAAATAATGTTGTTAATAGCTGATGTAGCAGAAATTTGCATTGAAAATGTTCAATCTAAAGACTGCTTTCGCACGTGAAAGTTTTATTTCTCAACCAATTTTGAAAAGTAAGGTCTTTTTACTTACCACTAAATCCGTCTGTATCGCTGAGATACAACTTATTTAGGTACAAGTGAAATACTTCAGTCGAAACAAGATCCTCAAACCCCTTAAATGTGCTTTGTATTTTTTGTCAATAATCAACATACATTTCAAGGGACCTTTCTTTTTTAAAGGGTCACACGGCAATTTTGATTTGTAAAAACTCGTGGCGTCCCGTTAGTTTTTAAACTTAAGTTACATTTGTTCAATCATTAATATTAATTATAGGAAATTGTGTTTGATTATTAATTATACTGTTTATTATACTGCACCAATAATATCAACCAACATATGGTGGAATAACACGAATAAATAAAAACTCAAATTTGTGTTTAATTATATGCAAGCAGGTCTAAAGTCGAATCATAGGCTGGATTAATTAATATATCAAGACGCTATTTTGATGCTTGATAACAATTTACAAGACTGTCATGTGTCTCTTCCAGAGAAATAGCGCAACACATGTTTGAAAAAAGGAAGGATAATGCAAAATAGTATTTAATTAAGCTGGAATTATAACGAAGTACACTTATGTATATTACGGACTCAAAAATAGGGATGGATAGCTTTAAGCATATTGTTACGAGTAAAATGTAACAAAAAAAGGAAGTAAAATTAGCACACAAAAATATGATTAACAAATTTATTTACATAAAATATTCACTTACAGAATACACAAATCCAGTTTTTCATTAATATTAAATTTTTGAATTAAGTCCATACACAATTATCCAATGTTCCTTTAATTCAGATTAGCAAGTGTCTCTTTGATCCAAAGCAGTAAGTGTCCTTTCAGTCTAAATTAATTTCCAATATTTCCAATTTAGTCCAAATATCCAATTTCACTGTTATTATGAATGAGCACAATATGTATTAAGTCCTCTCACAATTATATTTTCTAAAAGCATCCAACTCTAAATTAACTTTTTAATGAAGAATACTGAAATTGTTCTAAATAAAACTCAATTCAACTGCTGGGCTTCTCCCAGAGCTAGCCTGTTTATATACGACCCAAAGACTGCTCCAACAGTCCAAATTCCATCACAAATGAATTTGCATCAATAATATGCATACATTGTAAACATATTTACATCTATACTATTTTTAACTTTTTTCAAGGTCAAATCAATAATAAACACGCAACAGTGCATGTACACTTTGAGCCACATGCAACAATACATGTAAACTTAATTATAAGTAACAATATATTGTTCTAGTAAGTTCAATACAAGTTTTATGTAATTAAACTGATTGCTTGACAAAATATATTTCTGCACAATTTCAATTATAGTGACATTTTTATCGAGAGATAGCGAACAGTCTTCAAATAAAGTATAGGAAAATGAATCTCTGCAAAGTGGTTGAAGTCTATAGGTGTAATTACTCCAAATCAACCGGATGTTCTCGCGAAAAGAGTTCTATATAAAAGAGAGCTAATCTTTTTTTCTTAAAACTTTATTTTAGTGCAGTTTCCTGTTACTTTTTGACTGTAACTGTATTCTGGACATGCAATTGATATCTTGCATGCATCTCATCATGCTTTCGACAGGTTGAGATATGCATTTTAAAAGTGAAAGTAGACTGGGTATGAATGAGTGAGGGGCTGAGCAAATGTTTACCTTTTTAATCCCAGTCTTTGTAAACTTGCTGAAAATACTTTTTTGTAAGCTACTAACCACCCTCGACTAGGTGATATCACGCATTCAAATAGGTTCGTTCTGAATGCGTGATATCACATATTGAATGGGGATTATCATCTATTCGAATCAGTGATATCACTCCGAATCAGTGATATCACATCAGGGGGGAGGACGTAAACCTGCTCATGACGAGCTTTAAGTGGAGAAAATGTTTCTGATGTGACAAAATGGCGATTTTTGGATGATTTTCGTTATTGTCGGAAGCAATTTTGACAGGTAGGCGCATATCATATGATTTATTTGTTAAATGATTGTGTTAATAAGGGGCTACTGTATCTCCGATTCACTCGGTTTTTTATTTCAATGTCCTAGCTAGCGGATTTAAAAAGTCATTCCATGTACAGTTTGAGAATGTCTTTGTTTACAAAGTTGAATCTGTCCTTGCCGTGCCTTTTTTTCGCATTTTAAAAGAAAATACATTGTTTATACATGGTTTAAGCGTGGAATTCGTATAGAAAATACATAATCAGTCTTATTTTCCTTCATGAAGTTTTGGGGAGGCATTTATGGCCGAAAAAAAACAGGTTTATGGAGATTTTGGCACATGACTGTAACTTTATGCAATTTTGGTTCCCTGATGAGGCCAAGTAATTGGACGAAAAAATGCATTCCTGACTCTACTATGTTAAAATAAAGAACAAAAGCTGATCCAAAGTATCTAATAATATTTTTCAGAGAGACTGTAACAATGCCGAGATATAGGAAGAAAACTTCCCTAACGTTGTATGGTAGGAAAGGCCGGAACCGATCCAAAATAGTAAATGTAGTATCTCCAACTAAAAACTATAAACGGCCTTGTATAAGATCTACACCTATACGGTTTAAACGGCCAATCATATATTCAAAATCCCCTATTGTCAAAGCAAGGTTAACGACATCACCTAGTAGTCACTCTTCCTTGACAAAGATATACACGGCAACGAAATTGTCGGAATCGCCAGTAAAAATCAACGACTTCATGGCCGATTCTATTTTGGACGATGTTATTGTGACTCCTGTTAAAATTCAACAAGGACTAAGCATGTGCGTGCAAGAATGTTCACCAATCAGAACATTAAAGTCTAAGAAAACGTTACAATTTGGACATGCCACCACAGACGCAGCTGAAACAGTAACAATAGGAAAAGTCAGTAGTCAGGAGAATGTGACATAAAGTGCAGATGAAATTTCTGAAACAATGCAGCTCTTGTCTAGACTAGTAAATGAACGCACTTACTCCACATCTAGTATATCATTTCAGTTATTTCGCGATTCCCTTAAAGGCAGTACATCAGGCTTTTCAAAGGGGTCTAGGGGTCCGACTTAAAATTGAAAAATAATGATTTTATTTTTATTTTAAAGCGCCTAAACATAATGAATGATCCTAAAAATGACCCCTTAGTTAGAAGGAAATTCATTCTGTACAGCAATACGTGCTATCCTAGGTTACGCACCAGGGTTAAGTTCAGCATTTTATGCCCGATTCCGTCCTAGCTATATGGTGTATTCGAAGTTTAAATCTTAACAATATGGTTCAAACATCATATTTTGATGGATATAAGTGTTTTATCATGAATTGGAACATTTTTATAATTTAAGATATTTCTAGAAAAATCATGATGTACTCCCTTTAAGTGGCATGCGTCTGAGAATACTTCCGCAATGCGATATTCTGAGGCGACCAAAGAATTCTTCTGGACTGGGAAACGTTTGCTTGGGGGTCAGTTTTTACGTGTGCAAATCCTCGCATAAAACGTAAAAACTGACCCCCAAGCAAACGTTTCCCAGTCCAGAAGAATTCTTTGGTCGCCTCTGAATATCGCATTGCGGAAGTATTCTCAGACGCATGCCAATTAAGGGAATCGCGAAATAACTGAAATGATATACTAGATGTGGAGTAAGTGCCTTCATTTACTAGTCTAGACAAGAGCTGCATTGTTTCAGAAATTTCATCTGCACTTTTTGTCACATTCTCCTGACTACTGACTTTTCCTATTGTTACTGTTTCAGCTGCGTCTGTGGTGGCATGTCCAAATTGTAACGTTTTCTTAGACTTTAATGTTCTGATTGGTGAACATTCTTGCACGCACATGCTTAGTCCTTGTTGAATTTTAACAGGAGTCACAATAACATCGTCCAAAATAGAATCGGCCATGAAGTCGTTGATTTTTACTGGCGATTCCGACAATTTCGTTGCCGTGTATATCTTTGTCAAGGAAGAGTGACTACTAGGTGATGTCGTTAACCTTGCTTTGACAATAGGGGATTTTGAATATATGATTGGCCGTTTAAACCGTATAGGTGTAGATCTTATACAAGGCCGTTTATAGTTTTTAGTTGGAGATACTACATTTACTATTTTGGATCGGTTCCGGCCTTTCCTACCATACAACGTTAGGGAAGTTTTCTTCCTATATCTCGGCATTGTTACAGTCTCTCTGAAAAATATTATTAGATACTTTGGATCAGCTTTTGTTCTTTATTTTAATATAGTAGAGTCAGGAATGCATTTTTTCGTCCAATTACTTGGCCTCATCAGGGAACCAAAATTGCATAAAGTTACAGTCATGTGCCAAAATCTCCATAAACCTGTTTTTTTCGGCCATAAATGCCTCCCCAAAACTTCATGAAGGAAAATAAGACTGATTATGTATTTTCTATACGAATTCCACGCTTAAACCATGTATAAACAATGTATTTTCTTTTAAAATGCGAAAAAAAAGGCACGCCAAGGACAGATTCAACTTTGTAAACAAAGACATTCTCAAACTGTACATGGAATAACTTTTTAAATCCGCTAGCTAGGACATTGAAATTAAAAACCGAGTGAATCGGAGATACAGTAGCCCCTTATTAACACAATCATTTAACAAATAAATCATATGATATGCGCCTACCTGTCAAAATTGCTTCCGACAATAACGAAAATCATCCAAAAATCGCCATTTTGTCACATCAGAAACATTTTCTCCACTTAAAGCTCGTCATGAGCAGGTTTACGTCCTCCCCCCTGTCACATATTCAAAACGAATGAGTGATATCACCCATTCGAATAGGTGATATCACTGATTCGAATAGGTGATATCACCCATTCATGCTGAATGAGTGATATCACCTATTTGAATCAGTGATACAATAGGATTATTACTATAGTAACTTGTTCTGAAAGTTTGTATCACCTCGAGTAGGTAAATGCCAGATCAGGATCGCACGAGAGGCATAGCCTCGAGTGTGATGCTGATCTTGCATTTACCTACAAGAGGTGATACAAGCTTCAGAACAAGTTACTATAGTAATGATCCTTTTATTATATACCTCTTTACATATCATTAAAACAGAATACATGTATCAAAAACAACAAATTAAAACAACATTATATCAAGTCAAATTAACTGAAAAACACTAACAGGAAAGATATGAAAACATGTACATTACATGCGCATGACAACATGTACATTACATTGCAACAACTACACCTGTGTTCTTTACACATCAAATTCTGGTGAATTTACCAACTGACATAATCTTAAATTAACTAATTAACCCACAATGTTCACAAACGCACAAACAAACATTCTGATAGTTCACATTTCATGCTAAAACATCCGTTTCTTAATGTATTACTAGCTGACATTTTCCCAAATCTATTTTCAGTAGCATAATGATAACCTGTATTGTGATACGGGTTGTTGTATTCCATTGTAAGAAAATGAAGGTACTGTGTATATATTATTGATAGGTATATAATAACACCGATTACCAATCCAAAATAAAGTCTAAATAAATGACTGATCCCATCCATGCAAGGTCCATGTAACTAAATATACGGACCCTCACAATCGCCGTCTGTTGCAACATTTGACAGGCTTTTCGTCATCGGCAGATAATGGTCGGCGTTCATGGTTATGGTCAAACCAGCCACAAATTTAGGAAAGCCTACTAAGAGGCAAGCCAAAAAACATGAGTGTAAAACTCTTTCTGTTATTTTGTTATAACTCCATACAAATACAATATGTCATAACCGTTACAACCGTTCATCTGTTCGGTTAAACCTTCTCGCCTTTCACAGTTGGGGGTTCGAATCCCACTGGGAGCTCGACGTGTAAGTGAGGACGTGTCGTTCTTACGGATGACGGGAGGTGTAAAGTAATGGTTTTACCCAGAAAAAGTGGGTGGTCTGCCTCTACCACAAAAAAAATAAGAAAAAAAGTAAAATAAAATAAAAAATAATAATAATCGGCCGTCATATAGAAGAAAAAGAAGAACTTTTATTAGCCTCGTCATAGGTCTATTTGGGTCGAGGCCATCCCAAACAAACCTTACAAAGTACACACATATTACGCAATAAGTCACATATGACTCTTGAGCACAATGTTAAACAATATTATAACAAACATTTCTAATATATCAATGGCGTTATGACATTGTTAATGTAAATAATACTTCGAATCATGTTTATAAAATAGAATGTTATATTAATCTAACAATGTCACACATGAAATGCGCAATTCTTTAGTAACATTAAAACAATTTAGGATATGCAAAACTACAATACTGATGTTTAACGTCTTCTCTCTGAATTATGACATACATGATACATTATAACTCTAAGTTGCAACGAGCGTGTTAATATAAAAACACAAACATATATGTTATTGGGAGTTTTCACAGATAATACTTTTTCTTGTTTCAATTCATTTAAATACATACGTGGCTAAATTTCGTAATGGCTGCTTATTTTCTGACTGAAATAATTCTATAGTTTTGAACTGGTTGCTGTTTTTCGAAAAGTATTGTTTAAACAATGTAGATCTCAGATCTTTGTATAACCTTACATGTGTTGAAAATCACTTGAAACACCATACAAACAAACAAAAGTTAGTGTTCAACTACGGGCAAATGCATTCAACATCACAATTAGTGCGGATATGTTAGGTAACACTATTTCACTTTCTCTCTCATTGTTTAAGGCGTCTGTATGTTCAGTAGTTTTGGAAATAATATAGACATGAAATAAACATTCAATGAACATAATTTGTTAAAAATGATAGTGCTTCGTAAGCATCTGCTGGCTGGCTGGCTTTAACGTTGTATTACATGTAGATTGTTGTAAACAGGTTGCACTTTAATAAATAATATATATATATATAGACATGTATCAGTTCGGCAAGAATTACTCTTTAAAGGGACACACGGCAATCTTGTGTTTTTAAAAACAAAACTCGCGTCCCATTAGTATTTCACATTACTTGCATTTGTTCAGTCATTAACATTAATTATAAGAACAGCATAAAGCAAATTCTTTTGGCATATTGCTAACTGTTGATTATATTGCAGCAATAATCTATTCAAACCTGTGGTAGCATACGAATAAGAAAAAAGTGAAAAGTCAAAATGAAACTTAATTCTATGCAAGCAGGTGTTTATAGCTAAAATGATACTGGATTACTACATCGAGACGCTATATGTAAATGTTTAATAGGCCTTCAACTTCAATATTACCATGTGTCCCTTTTTCTCAGTATGGCAATCTTGATTTTCGAAAATCTCACGGCGTTAGGGTACTTTTTGACTATTTATCGGGCAACTGTGGTCCCAGAGGTTAACATTAAAAACTGACACTAACTAAATACACTCAATATACTTATTTAATACTAAATAAGCTCCTGTGTCTATTGAAACATGAAGAATATCTGCCGGTGTGAGTGTGTCTCGAGTGTTTATGTGTTCTTACTATTTTTGAACGAAATAAAAACACCTATGTTCTGGCAAGTCATTTTTATATGCATGTATGGTGTCAGACCGGTGAAAATCAGCCCCTTAAACACAATATAGGCTATATTTGGAGATCAGTCACAAGTTCCACAACATTCGTTCACTTAAATACACGTTTATTCTGTGTATTAAACACATTTGGCTAGAAAACGGTCCCATATCTGGAATAAAACACCGATTCAGTTTTCAACATTTCGCGTCATTCATTCACACTATGCGTATTTTGAAATAAACATTTGTCAAAACCACATCTCTACCTAACCTCTGTGCTCATACTCTCCAAAGAACTAATCCTGACAAACACAGTAAAATACTTACTATTCATGACAACAGCTAGACATACTACTTTAACCTAAAGTTAGATTTAACAATGAAATAAAAACTAATCTTGGGAAAAACACATGCAAACTAAAAACTTTGGATTTTTTCAAGGAACTATTTCAACACCCTACGACGCGGAAGTACTTCATGACTGGTCTGACACCGTAAACATGATTATAGTTGTGTTACATTGCCTAATCACTGTCTGGTACGTTTTTCAGTGTAGAGCTTTTATGGTACGGCGTATTATTTTCAAGACGGCGGACAATGTTTACATCGGAAGGTATTAGTAGTTGCCCAGTTAGTTCACCTGGATAATCGTACTTGTAGTATCAGGGAAGTTCCAATGTATTGAATTATTCCCGTCAGTTTCAAAGATCTCTTGTTTTAAAAACCACACACAGCTCTCACAACCAATTGTTTCCCTCTTGTCTTTTAAATAATCGAGAGATGACACTATTTTGGTGTCTGTGAGTCTTGTAGAGGCATTCTGACTCATAGAAGGTGCTTAAATATTCGAATCCTTCTGAAGTTCAGTTTAGAGTGTATGTATACATCCGTTGACTACATAACGTGCAGAATGTAGATGTTTTTTTGGTTTGACAAATGTCATGATGATATGGTGTGTACCAAATGCGATTTTACCATGGTATGGTGTAGTCCGAGCACATTTTGGCAGATATCGGTACGGTGTATCCTCAAATGTTTGATACGGTGTAGAACGAAATTATCTGATTCAAGTATTTTTTGGTTAACGATTTTGAATACTATAATATGCTGTTAAACTCTTTCAAAATATAATCACGATCGCCCAGTCGATACAAATCGGAAAAGTGTTTGACATGTGGTTGTTTTGGAATGTTACCTTAAAACAGTCGCCTTAAAAACATATAAACACTATTAGTTTCGGCTAAGCATTGCGTTAAACCGTATACAAACATACATTTTAGTTTGTTATATTTTATTTACGCTTTTTGTTTAATCTGATTTTTTGTTCAATATGTAGTCTCAAAATAGGACCGGTAAAGCAAATGCATCAATTCTTCTACTGTAAGCGACCGCCTGCGGCCTACAGGAATGCATCGATCATGTTTCAAAGGTATATCCTCCGAAAACGTACAAAAGCTCTGAATGAAACAACTGGAAAATATTGTTTGATGACTGAAAACATTGGACTAATTCCAGAAGCGACACTATCTTATGGTCTATACCTGAAAGTGAACGAGAGTGACTGGACAATATAAATAAAAAAAACAATTACAAATGCGGTGATAATGATAACGACACTGATAATTATAAAGAATTCACCGAGGAATCACTAATATAATGACATGTTTGATGGTTTGATGTGAAGATGCAGTCGACAATTTGGGTTCCTTGTATAATTTAATAATTGCAATTGGTGCAGAGACAAGACATTGAAAGTCATTTTTTGCTAAACGTTTGAAAATCTCAACACTGGAATTTGTTGGTTCAAGTGTAGAATGTTACATGTCTGTGATGCAACACAAAATTTTGTTATAAAGGAAATGCTCTCGGGCATGGGGCGACTTGATAAAAGGGTGCATTCTAGACTTCCTATAACCCCACAGTTGTTGGAAAGAATTTAAAGATACTACCAATCATTTGTAAATCGACTTACGAAGCCTCTATGTTCTCCGCTATTTATTCGGTGGCATAGTTTTGTTTTTTTTCGAGTTGGCGAACTAGTGGCAGATACCAAACTAAATGCAGTACACGCATTACCTTTAGCTAGCGTTAAATTTACCTCGCAGAACTCTGTACTTGAAATACATCTTCGGCATTCTAAGACAGATCCATTGGGTAATGGCACAGTCATCTCCCTTCCGGCCATAAAGTCTTCATTATGTCCGGTTAGTCGTTTAAAGGCGTATTTAGAAGTTCGACCAAAGTGTCCAGGTCAACTATTTAGTCATTTTGGTGGATGTCCTGTTACCCGTTATCAAATTTCTTCGCTGCTTAGAAAGGCTTTATAAGGCTTGGGGATTGATGCGGATAAGTACAAATCCCACTCGCTACGCATTGGTATAGCCTCCAGAGCTTCTGCTCTTGGGATGTCGGATACTCGTATTAAGGAGTTGTGGCGTTGGGATTCAAGCGCTTTTAAGTCACATATTCGAGTTCCAACTGACCAGTTAAAATGTTAAATCTGTAACACATTCTGAACCTCAGTTTAAGTTTTACAGATTCAAGCACTCGGTGTGGATTGTTGGCTTCTCATTAATCAAGTGGGCCTTTACCTTTGCGAGGCAGTCGACAGTGGAAGGGGCCAGCCTAGGTTTAAGTAAATATCGGGCTAGCGTATGGTGGCAGGGTACGGGTGGCCTGCGTTGGCACCAGGTAAAAAGGACTATACAGATTTTGTTGACAATTGAAGACCCACCTCATATGCTTGTTTTACATTGTGGCGGCAATGATGTAGGTCAGATTGAGAGTGCCTGCTTGAGACAGAACATCGTCGAAACTTTACATTATCTCAAAGACCTGATTTCTGGAGTATTCATTGTGTGGTCGCAAATCCTTCCTCACTTGACTTGGAGAGAAGAGAACTCGCACAAAGCATTAGACAGGGTGAGAGTTCAATTAAATAGCAAAGCTGCTACAGAAGTGCTGCGAATGGGTGGGCGTTACATTAGGTACCCAGAAATACAGGAGGGAAACCAAAATCTGTATCGGGATGACGTACATTTATCTGACCAAGGCAACGCCCTTTTTGTGAATGGGTTGTGACAAGGAATTGAATGTTTTATCAATTCAAATAGTAGAATTTACCCATTTAACTCTTAAGCTGGCCAATGGTGTTTCAAACGGTTGAACATGTTTTAGTTACCCAGTTGGGTGTGTTAGCTCGCTGCGGCGTTTATTTCCTCTTTGGAGTTTTTTTGTGAGCTTTTGTAACTTTTGTATATTCCTCTTTGGAGTTTTTTTGTTGAGCTTTTGTAGCTTTGTATATTCCTCTTTGGAGGTTTTTTGTTGAGCTTTTGTAGCTTTTTTATATGACATGACACAATCGCTTCATTGGTTGAAGTACGTCTGTGATACCTTTTTGGAGGTATCTAAGCCGTGTTCCGCTTCCCCCATGTGTGGCTGTGCCACGGAGAGGTGCCACGCGGTGTGTGGCATACACACACTGCGTGGCATGTGGCGGTATTTCGCGGTCACAGCATAGTGTAGTTAAAATATTCTAAGAATTTGGTTATTTTCTATGCAAGAAGTTTTTTTAATTTAAGACTTGTCTTTGTGAACATCTGTTCCCAGGGTTTACACTGTACAGTTTTTAATTTAAGATTTGTCTTTGTGAACATCTGTTCCCAGGGTTTACACTGAACTTAGTTTGGACTATGAACATTGTATTTATGTGAAATGTTCCAATTTGATTAACTACACATTTTTATATTTTACACTATATACTGTTGAAGCCATGGCCAGCTTATTCCAATATTAAAATATAAAATATTCACATCTTGTTTCTTTTGTAATCCATCTTAAATAATGTTAAACCACTCAGAATATAAGCCAATACCAAATTCTGAAAACAATAATAACTAGACGGGGTTGTTTTTGCAACAAAAACATATGTCTCCTCCCCATAATTTATAAACCAACCTGGCTGAAAGTTGCGCTCTGCATGTCGTCTCGATATTCGTCTCGATATGGTGAGCATTTGTGCCAAGTTATTTCAAAACCCATCAAGCGGTTCAAGATATACGGAGTGGACGCGAAATAAAGTGCATATGACCTTCGACCTATAAATGTGCCCTTGACCTTAAACAGACGTGGCTGGAAGTTGCACTGTGCACGTCGTCTCGATATGGTGAACATTTGTGTCAAGTTATTTCAAAATCCCTCAAGCGGTTCAAGAGATATATGGAGAGGACACGAAACATAGTGCATACTATATTCTACCTCTAAGTGTGACATTGACCTTGAACGGACTTGGCTGGAAGTTGCGATCTGCACGTCGTCTCGATATGGTGAACATTTGTGGCAAGTTATTTCCAAATCCCTTAAGCGGTTCAAGAGATATGGAGGAAACACGAAATATAGTGAATATGACCTTCGACCTCTAAGTGTGACCTTGAACTTGAAAGGACGTGGCTGTAAGTTGCACTCTGCACGTCGTCTTGCTATGGTGAACATGTGTGCCAAGTTATTTCACAATCCCTCAAGCGATTCAAGCGATATGGAGAGGACACGAAATATAGTGCATATAACCTTCGACCTCTAAGTGTGACATTACGTGGCTGGAAGTTGCGCTCTACGCGTCGTCTCGATATGGTGAACATTTGTGGCAAGTTAATTCCAAATCCCCTAAGCGGTTCAAGAGATATGGAGGAGACACGAAATATAGTGAATATGACATTCGATCTGTAACATAATGACTCTTTGCAAGAAATTGAAGAAATGCTACCAAATGTTATTGATGAACTGAAAAATATTGGCATTTGGAAACAATGGCTTCAAATGAATAAAATGATAAAAGATGGATAGTTTCCTTATACAAACATTGTATTTACTATTTATGGACGTAATTAACTTCTATTCTTGTAAAAATGAGAAGAATGGTGCTATAGAAATCACAGCATCCACTGTTTATGGACGTAATTAAATTCTGTTCTTGAGAAAACACATAATCAATGAAATATACTGAAACGGTTAAACTATTTTGTAGAATTGGGTCCATAAACAGTAAAAACGAGATCTTTTTAAAATGAAAAATTCCATCTTTTATCACTGTGTTCAGTTGAAGCCATGTCTCCAGATGCCCATGTGTTTTCAGTTCATCTATAACATTCGGTAGCATTTCTTCAAATTCGTTTAAACTGTCAATATAAAAGTAGTTTAAGAACTCTTCTGCAACAAGGACTATCACAACCTGACTTCTATGGTGACGTGATTTACAAACTTCGTAAGAACTTTTGTCATGATCACTTCCATACTATCTTTGTTAAACTTGTGAAAAGGTTTATCAAAAGAGGTTATGACCCTATCATTTTCTTGGTGGTGGACCCATTTACAGTTTGCCACTGTGCTTTCCTCTTTAATTGTGCGATGACCGGACAGGGTGTGGACTCTATGATGACGTCTACCTAGCCCAAAAGGACCGTGACATTTGATGTTTGTCTGCAATCTTGTCTTGTCGTGCCCTCAATGGTTTGTTCTCTTGTTGCTTTGACTTCTGCCAAGTCATTGAGTCATTGAGTACCTTTCTTAGGCTATTTTTTTTTGTATTTATATATACATGGGCATCTTTGTGTTGACTTATATTGCCTATTAATGTTGCCTTGTTGGTTAGAGAATGACTCATGACGGGGATTTCTTTATTTACACTGTCCCATTTTATTGGGATGACAGTAGGGTAAGTGTGAGGTTTGGAGCACCCGTGAACCTGGATTAAATCCCCAGCGGCCTTTTTTGCCACTGACCGTCCCAAGGCCTTTTATTCATCTTTAAAGTTGTTCTTTGTTCCTGTGTGTGTTTGTGTTTGACTGTCGTCCTTGAATGCTACTTTTCCTGATCGATTTTTATATCTACTTTATTTTATCTTTACCCATAAAGATTATAAGAATATTTCATGGGGAATTTCTACCCGAGGTATACGTGTTTTTATCGGAACCGATTCGGTCATATTTGTTGTCGGCAGTGTTTCACCATTTACTAAGGAAGAGAATGTCAGGTTCCTAAATGTAGGGTTTTCAATACCTTTGAAGAAGTCCAAAAGTTGCCCACCAGCGCTGGTGTCTTCATAAACCTTTACGTCTCGTAGAAAAACTGCTTTTTCCATGGAAATGAGTCGCAAAAATTCTCGATCGACCTTTTCACCAAATGCAATTGCAAAAAGACTTTCCTTGCAGCGTATTGTTCCACTATTTATGTAATTTGGCATTCTTACATTTGCCCGTATGACATCACTGGATATAACACCTTTCGTCGGTTCACCATCAGTTAGAAAAACAATTATTTTCCCGTATTCTTCACACATGATAGATTCTTTTCTTGCATATCAGAGACATGTTGTGCGTTGACGCCGCCAGCTACTAACGTTTTGCATCTTTTCCTGAATACCGGATGTTGGAGCGCGCGTGACGTTTATCTCGACCCTAGGTCTCGGTTCCGATAAAAGCAGAGCCTCGGTTCCGATAAAAACACTTATACCTCGGGTTGGAATTCCCTATCTTCACCGCATACCCATGAACGCTTCTTATAATCTACACTGTCCAGTTTTACCGGGATAACAATAGGATAAGTATGAGGTTTAATACACCCTAGAACCTGGTTTAATCAAATCCACAGCGGGCTTTTTGCCATTGACCGTTCCAAGACTGTAGCCTATTGTCAGCCCGTTTGTGCTCATGATGTCACATACATTGCCTATTAACCTTGTAATTGTTGTTTGTTTTAATGCTTGTTTTTGGTTGACTGTGTTCTGTGAATGCTACGTTTCCTGTTCGACTTTTATACCTACTTTTATATATATTTACATATAACAAGATGCAGTTAAAATATTTACATATAACAAGATGCAGTTAAAATCACCTTGATGCATTTAACAAAAACACAAACAAACGAGTTTGAAATGAAAATAATAAAAACACATACTCTGCGTTTAAGATATTTATTGTCTACACATGCTGATTCGAAATGTCTGATATTACTCAAATATCGATGTTTGGGCAAAGAATAGGGCCACTGCAGATCCCGTTGGAGGGGAAGGCAGAGGGGTAGCACCCCCCCCCCCCATCACCCCCACACCCCCAAATTCATGTTCATTTTATCATTTTTTGTTCATGCTCATTAAAGGTCTTCATCATGACCCCTGTATTCTTTCAGGTGCCATCTCACTCATATCACTAGAGCAGTGGCAGAAAAACTACAACGTGGCTCCAGCGTAAACGGAGTGTCTACAATAGAATTTGCAGCAACTCTGCAGTTCAGGGTGAAAAGGTTATAGGCCCGTTCTCCATATTTTATCTCGATGTGCATGGAGGATGAGCCTGGCATGTTCATTCCTGGCAGGCGCCATATAACCTTTCATGTGTTGGTGCGCCTTAAAACCCCAATTCAATTTTCATGAATTCTAAAGTTGCGAAAATCATAGCTCTTATATTATGTACCTACCGTAGACATACTACCGTTAGAGCCATGATTCTCACGTGTATAACATATATTGATCTTTCAGTCTCATCACATCTGATAAGTACCATATTCAGTCGTATTTCAATTCGTATTTTTTAATATACAAGGTAAATTAGCTTAGTTAATATTTAGATTAAATGAGACTGACGTGATAGCTGCATCGTAAATTACTAGCACCTCTGAATAGTTACATTTTAAACAGACTCAGCAAACCCGAGTCTGCTACTCTTTGTGTTAGCTGATTGTAACGGATTCCCTTTTCGTTATAAATTAAAAGCATACAAAAAATAATGTATATACATGTATATATTAGCATTTTCACATACGACTGAATACAGGAAAATCACCTTCCCCACAGCTGAATAGAACCATAGAATAGATCTAGTTAATTGACTCGTGTATCGAGTCAAGATTTTCTAACACAACGACCCATCTTGGTGTCCCTTGATCGACCGAGTGAATGTCCTATAACTGTGTTATCGCATTTTATTTGCATTCTTTACTTTTACGTACTTCCTGTTTAAAATGAATATTTTCCCTTTAGAGCTTCTTTCACCAACTGTTCATATTGTGTGTAAAACACAGCATATGTTGTTGATTTTAGGAAAATTCACGCTTTACAACAATAGTACGAATACGGGACTCAATTCGAGTACGGTTCCATGGGTTCTGTTAACAGAATTTTAAGAACGGCATGCATTCTCCAAAGAACAAAAACACGCAAAAATGCAATACAAATTATTATTATTAGCAGTAGTAGTAGTAATATAGTAGTAGTAGTAGTAGAAGTAGTAGTAGTAGTATTTTAATATTTGACTGTTCCACAGCGTTTGAGTGAAACGGGACATGCACAGTGAAGCACTCTATATGTTATGTGTATTATCATGTGACCACTTCATTAGTTTAAACATCTACAAGCAAACAGTATGGCATACATCCATTTTAACATATTTACGCTGAATGAAGGTGAGGAATTGTGGTACGTGGATATCAATTGATCATTGTCCACGTTTAATAGCCGGTCATCATAATAATTGTAATCAAGTCCTTTCGTTTGGTCGAAGGAAACATCAGGGACCTGTAAGTTGCGCATTCTGTTGACTGGCGGTGGCCTCTTGGCTGGCGGTAACCCCACTTGTCCCGGTGGTTTATATGCGGAAACGACCATTGACGCCACAGGAGTAACGAACTGATATTCCAGTGAAAGGACAAGCGCGTCAGCAAGAGCCTTTTCTCTTATTGACGGTTCTAGCGCAGTGTCAGCTACCTTCATGTGTTCTTTTACTCTCTTATAGGCAACAAGGCGCGACAGTAGTTCCGAATCAACATGTTTAGCGAGTGATGTTGGGACAGAGGTAAACACAGTCGTGTCTGTGGCACCGACTGCGTAAACATTTGGTACGATGTGTGCATTCGGTCGTGTCCAACCACCAACCACTATTTCATCGCCACAGTCATATTGCACGATCTGCGATTCGGTCATATTTGTTGTCGGCAGTGTTTCACCATTTACTAAGAAAGAGAATGTCAGGTTCCTAAATGTAGGGTTTTCGATACCTTTGAAGAAGTCCAAAAGTTGCCCACCAGCGTTGTTGTCTTCATAAACCTTTACGTCTCGTAGAAAGCCTGCATTTTCCATGGAAATAAGTCGCAAAAGTTCTCGGTCGACCTTTTCACCAAATGCAATTGCAAAAATACTTGCCTTGCAGCATATTGTTCCTCTGTTTATGTAATTTGCCATTCTTACATTTGCCCGTATGACATCACTGGATCTAACACCTTTCGTCGGTTTACCATCAGTTAGAAAAACAATTATTTTCCCGTATTCTTCATTTTTTATGCCTGGATGACCTTCGCCGAAATGTGTAAGCGCGCTAATAAGGGCATCGTTGATATTTGTAGAACCTTTCGCCTTGATTGTATCTCTAATAAAGATTTTGGCCGCGTATATATTTGTTTCTGTTGCTTGAATAGATGTCAGTGCCCACATGTTAACGGTCTCGTTAAACAAGATAATGTTGAAATAATCGTCTTCACGAAGCTGACCAAGAATGACCAGCATGGCTGTCTGTAACTGTTCGATGGGGTTTCCCACCATAGATCCGCTTACATCAATCACAAACACAATTTGCTTCGCCATTACGTTTACACATTTAGTTGAGAAAAAGTGCACAAAATTGCCGACCTCGTCAAAAACTACGTGACCTCCGTTTTGTTCAGTGTCAAGTTCATATGATATCTCAAACGGATGAATATTCTCTGGTGTCTTGTATATAGTCTCCTGTTCTACAGCAGTTGGCTCCCATTCTACTTTTCGTTTATTGTAACCGTCTTCTGTTGAGCTCGTCTTCTCATCAGGTCCTAGTTCCACTATTTGATTAAACGGTGTTTTATACTGAAAAGATTTAAACGCCTGTGTTTCTCTGTATTCACAAACAACGTCGAGTTTCGGAACCACCTGATCAGGTTCAATATATATTTTTTGATTGAATATTCCTGCTTTGCGCACAATTAACTCTTGGTACTGTAAATTGAATTTTACAGATTCTTTAGCAGCAATATTCACCTTTATTGAAAATATATCCCTATCAAAATCATCATTTAAACTCGATTGCTGCGACACATGTCCGGCTGTTACGTCGTCATCTTTTGCCTTCTCATACTGAGCATCCGCGGTCGTCTTGTCTTTGACAGTACCTTTGAGTTCTTCGTCGCCAATAATTGACGTAAAACTTGTAATGAACGCTGATTTCGGTAGCCTTAATTCAAACGACAATTCGACGTCGTCATTCGCCACGTTTTCAAATGTGCTGCTCATGTCTACTTTGGCAAATCGCAATGAGACATTAGATGTGATTAACAATTCCTTCATCAGAACATCAGGATTAATATCTCGTCTCTGTCGTTGATGGTCGCCATGCACTTCGGCAAACTGTATATCGACGCCATTGCTGAACTGTAAAGCCAAACTCCACAAGGCGCACAGCAGAAGCATTATTGGAAGAACCACACAAGATTCTCTTGTGCTTTATGGAGAAGTCACTGCGTGATTCTGTCTTTATATAGTGCTGATTACGCCAACACTCGATATCAGGTTAACAGCCAGCGTGGCATATCTTTATAGTGCTGATTACGTCAACACTCGATATCAGGTTTATAGCCACCGTGGCATATCTTTATAGTGCTGATTACGTCAACACTCGATATCAGGTTTATGGCCACTATATCTTTATAGTGCCGATTACGTCAACACTCGATATCAGGTTTATGGCCACACTGTCATATCTTTATAGTGCCGATTACGTCCACACTCGATATCAGGTTTATAGCCATCATGGCATATCTTTATAGTGCTGATTACGTCAACACTCGATATCAGGTGTATAGCCACAATGGCATATCTTTATAGTGCTGATTACGTCAACACTCGATATCAGGTTTATAGCCACACTGGCATATCTTTATAGTGCTGGTTACGTCAACACTCGATATAAGGTTTACAGCCACCGTGGATATCTTTATAGTGCCGATTACGTCAACACTCGATATCAGGTTAACAGCCACCGTGGCATATCTTTATAGTGCTGGTTACGTCAATACTCGATATCAAGTTTATAGCCACACTGGCATATCTTTATATTGCTGGTTACGTCAACACTCGATATAAGGTTTACAGCCACCGTGGCATATCTTTTTATTGCTGGTTACGTCAACAATAGATGTCAGGTTAATAGCCACCGTGTTACAGCAGTTTATGGTCCTCTACCAAGTTTGTGCCCCGTGTGGTTCCCGGAGGCCCCGTTTGGTCACGGGACAAAGAATAGGGCCACTGCAGATCCCTTTGGAGAGGTAGGCAGAGGGGTATAATCCCCTCAAATTCATGTTCATTTTATCATTTTTTGTTCCTGTTCATTTAAGGTCTTCATCATGATCCCTGCATTGCTTCAGGTGCCATCTCGCTCACATCAAAAGAGCAGTGGCAGAAAAACAATAATCGTGGCTCCAGCGTAAATGGAGTTTCTACGATAGTATTTGCAGCAACTCTTCAGTTCAGGGTGAGAAGGTGCTAGGCCCATTTTCCATATTTTATCACGATGTACATGGAGGATGAGCCTGGCATGTTAATTCATGCCTGTTAGGCGCCATATAATCTTTCATGTGTGCCTTAAAACCCAATTCAATTCAATTCAATTCTACCAAGTAAGTTTGTTCGAATGGCGAACCTGGAGTCAAATCTGGCCCCGCTCCGGGGTCACAGTTGTACATAGACCTAGGAAAAAACTTACTATTTCTTATCTTCTCTGAAAACACAAACTATTGAACTCTCAGTTATTGCATGCAGCATAAGATTATGGTTCTCTACCAAATTTGTTCAAATTGTGACCCTGGATCAAATCTAGCCCGCCCCGTGGGTCACAGTTATATATAGATTTATAGAGGAAAAGAAATCATCTGAAAGTACCTGAGCCAGACGTCTTTGGCTTGTACCAAGGAGAGTATGCAAAGGAGAGTATAACATAACATTACATAGTAATGTATAACCGATGCAAAGGAGAGTATTACTGGGCATGAACAGACAAATACAACCATCCAACCAGTATTGGCTTCGGGGCTCACCCCCACCCTTGGGACATAGCCACTGGGTCATAACTTGGAAGCCGTTGAGATCGCGACCATATTACCATAATACACACATACTGGGCTTGTACACTTTAAAGCAGGTACGGGAATTTGCCTTGGCAAGCCATCGACTGCATAATCTCATTATGTTATGGAATTATGAGCTTGTTGAATGCAGTTTTCGCATCTTGCGAAGATCATCAGGTGAGCAATTAAGGGCCATTTAGGATTCATGGAAGCTTTGTTTTTCGTTTAAATTCCACCAAATGTGTACAGCCAGTAGAGCGATACAGGCCTTCTCAGGCCTCTTGTTCTTAATGAACTTACCAAAGTTAATAAACAAACAATTATATGGTGCAAAACTAAATGACATACTGAGTAAAGTTGATCCACAAAAAGGTACAAACCATTACTTTTTGCATTTTGCTGACATTTTCCGTTGCGGTAGATAAATTTTCTCAGAAATTGTGACTCTTCTCGATGGTGATGTTATTAGAGTAGTGTCTTTTTTGTCTTATATTAATCGATTTTCATCAAACTTGATAGGAAGTAGCAGTGTGATGTCAACTGCACATTTTGTCAGGATGTTCCAGTTGAAGGATTTTTGGTGGAATTACAGGACTTTGATTTTTATGCCCCCACAGGGTGTGAGGCATATAGTAATCGCACTGTCCGTCCGTGCGTCCGAAATCGTGTCTCAGCCATTTCTCTGAAACAACTGAAGGGAATTTCGTCAATCTTCAAACAAATGTTCATCACTATGAGAAGGTCTGTCGCGCGCAAGAATCATAACCGTATCTCAAAGGTCAAGGTCACACTTGGAGGTCAAAGATAAATATATCATGAAAAAAATCATGTCTCAGCCATTACTTGGAAACTACTGAAGGGAGTTGCGTCAAACTTCACACACATGTTCATTACATTGAGAAGGTGTGTCGCGTGTAAGAATCATGTCAGTACCTCAAAGGTCAAGGTCACACTTGGAGGTCAAAGGAAATAAAATCGTGAAAAAAATCATGTCTCCGCCATTACTTGGAAAGTACTGAAGGGAACTGCTTCAAACTTCACACAAATGTTCATCACATTGAGAAGGTGTGTCGCGTGCAAGAATCAGGTCAGTGCCTCAAAGGTCAAGGTCACACTTGGAGGTCAAAGGTCAAGCAATCGAGAAATTCATGTCTCAGCCATTACTTGGAAACTACTGAAGGGAGAAAGATTCGTCAAACTTCATACAAATGTTTATTCCAATGAGAAGGTGTTTCGCGAGTAAGAATCATGTCAATGCCTCAAAGGTCAAGGTCACAGTTGGAGCACAAAGGTCCAAAATAATTTTAAAAAAATCATGTCAGCCATTACTTGGAAAGTACTGAAGGGAACTGCATCAAACTTCACACAACTGTTCATCACAGTGAGAAAGTGTGTCGCGCACAATAATTATGTCCGTGTCTCAAAGGTCAAGGTCACACTTGGAGGTCAAAGGTAAATAAAATCGTGAACAAATCATGTCTCAGCCATCACTTGGAAACTACTGAAGTGAGTTGCGTCAAACTTCATACAAATGTACATCACAATGAGAAAGTGTGTCGCGGGCAAGAATTATGTCAGTGCCTCAAAGGTCACAGTTGGAGTTCAAAGATCATTTTTTTCATGTCAGCCATTAGTCCAAAACTAGTGAAAGGAATTGCATTAAACTTCACACAAATGCTCATCACATTGAGAAGGTGTGTCTTGTGCAAGAATCATGTCAGTGCCTCAAAGGTCAAAATTAGGAGATGATTTGCAGTGGAGGCATCCGTGTCCCATGGACACATTTCTTGTTTTCAAATGTAAAGCATTTCCACTCACCTCCTATATTTATCATCCCCACGATTTTCGTGAAACTTGGTAGAAGTGTAACAAGAACATATATGTGTCTTTCTTTTGCTTATGTAATTATATCGATTTGATGTTTATGGGTGACCATATTTCTACTTTGTTCAGGACACACATCTCTCTCTTTTAATCTTCCTTATATCACTCGTATATGTTAAGTCTCGCCTGAATATTTGTATCTTGTAACCCATTCATTCTCAACTCTACATTTTGCATCTGATTTTAATGAAAGTTGATTGAAAGAATCAGTATGATATCTAGTAGTGCATATAATAAGGGCATTTTTGGTGGAATCACAGGATTTTTATTTATTTTTTCAAGTGTAAAGCATTTCTGCTTAACTCTTCCAACACATGTTTCATCTGATTTTAATGAAAGTTGGTAGGAAGTATCAGTAGGTTGTCTAGACGCATTCCAGTTAAAGGATTTTTTTACGGAATTACAGGACTTTGATTCTTTCAATCGTAGAGAATTTCTGCTCAACTCATATATTATGCACACCCACCCACCCACAACCCACACACACTTTAGAAGAAGCATATTGTTTTGCAAATGTCAGTCTGTCGGTCTGTCGGTCAGTCCTGAAATCTTGTCCTTGCAATAACTCAAGTACAGCTTGCACTACAAACTCGAAACTAGGCAGGAATGTTTGTGTCATGGTCTAGTTATGCATCTCCCCTTTTGGGTAGATTCGCATAAGAAATGTGGTTGCCATGGTTACAAAACTTGTACAAATCACTAAAAATTGCTTGTCTTTGCGACAACCCAAGACCAGCTGGCACTACAAACTCGAAACTTGGCAGGAATGTTTGTGTCATGGTGTAGTTGGGCACCTCCCCTTTTGGCTAGATTCGCATAAGAAATGTGGTTGCCATGGTAACAAAATTTGTAAAAAATCACTAAAAATTGCCCGTCTTCGCGATAACTCAAGAACAGCTGGCACTACAAACTCGAAACTTGGCAGGAATATTTGTGTCATGGTTTGGGTAGATTTGAATAAGAAATGTGGTTGCCATGGTAACAAAACATGTAAACAAGAGACCCAAGTTAAAGAGGGCTAAAAATAAAGTTTATGTAAAAGGGGCCTTAACTCTTTTAAAGATCATTCAACCGGAACATGTCGATGATATACGCAACTAGGCTTGGTACTGATCATCCCTGCCATGTTTCCAGCCACAGGTTCAGGAGAACAAGTCTGTACAAAGTTAGTGTATTAAAACCATTAAGGGGTCATAACTCTGTCAAAATTCATTCAACCAGAACACGGCAATGAAAGGTGCAACTAGGCATGGTACTGATCGTCCGCGACTAATCTGGACAATGTTTGTGTATTAAAATCTCTTCCAAAAATCATTCAACCGGAATATGGCGATGCACAACTAGGCTTGATACTTATCATCCTTATCAACTTCCGTTGAAATCTAGCCAGGGGTTCAGGAGAACTAGCCCAGAAAAAGTGTGTATCAAAAACCTTTAAAGGGCCATAACTCCGCCAAAAATCTGTAAACAGGAACGCAATGAAGATATGCACAACTAGGCTTGGTGCTGATCATCCCTGCAAAGTTTTGTTGAAATCTGGTGAGGTGTTCAGGAGAACTAGTCCAGATAAAGTTTTTGTATTAAAACCTTTAAGGATGTAGTGATGAGATTTTTTTTAAATTCATATTTAAAGCTTCGTTGGTATAATTTAGATTCAAAATTATCAAAAAAAGGCTAGGTCACCACACTTTTTTCCCCACTAGACGTCATTGAAGAAGGCACGTATTTCTAACTTCAAAATTTCACTATGAGGAAAAATATAGTCATTGAACATTTTCAAAACGACAATCAATTTTCGATTGCATTTATAAATATCTTTCAAATCATACAAAAACAATAGTAATCCTCATTCGTCTTTTTACTTTAAAAAGCAAACATATATGGACCGTACCCCACCCACTTTTGTTTTTACCGAAAAATTAATTCAAGGTAAAAAATTATGTTCTAATGATCAACTTTTTTTAAAACTTGTATATGTCAAGGTCCTATGACATTTCTTTCAAAACAAGTAAACAAATATATAGGTCACCAGTCTTCTAATGTTTTTTTATTAAAAATTCTTTAAATTACACCCATTTTGGGAGTTATTTTGACATTTTCAATGTAAAATACTGTACACACAATAATGACATGGAGATCGAAAATAAAATTAGCTCAGTATCTACTTTTATATATGTATTCCACTACTGAAAAACAAAAATCTGATTTATTCTATAGCAAAAGGATAAATTCTACTCAGAGCTACCCATACCCTCTATTTTGTTGACAACAAAAAATGATCACAAATGACGGAAAAAATATGAAAAAAAAAATTTGCTTAAAATTTGGTATGTTACCATCTTAAATCCTGCATTATATATCTATCTACTAGAATGGAAAAAATGAAACAATTCTGTTGTCAAATAAAACTATGATTTAAAAAAAAAAAAAATGTTTAGAATTGAAGATGTCAAAACTTTCCCAGCCAACATCCTTAAAAGGACATAATTCCACAGAAAATAAGTAAACTGGAACGTAACGATGAAACGCACAACTAGGCTTGGTGCTGATCATCCCTGCAAAGTTTCGTTGAAATCTGGTGAGGGGTTCAGAAGAACTAGTCCAGACAAAGTTTGTGTATTAAAACCTTTAAACGGCCATAATTCTGCCAAAAATCATTGAACCGGAACGCTGCAAAGATTTGCGCAACTAGACCTGGAACTGATCAACCCTGAAATGTTTCGTTTAATTCCGGCCAGGGGTTCAGGATAACTAGTCAGGACAAAGTTTGTGTATTAAACCCTTTAAAGGGCTGTAACTCTGCCAAAATCATTCAACTGGAACACGGTGACGATATGTACAACTAGGCTTGGTACTGATCATCCCTGCAAAGTTTCACTGAAATCCGGCCAAATGAAGGCACTTTCGCCTTAATGTGGCCAAAATATAGCATATTTTCGAAAATCAAGGGCCATAACTCCGGTGTAAATGGTCCAGTCTGGCTCATTTTTGAACTTCCATTGATAAATCTGGTAAAGTTGGTAAAGATCAGATGAAAAATGAAGGCGCTATCATCTGGTAAAGATCGGATGAAAAATGGCCATAACTTCACTGTTTCTGGTCCGATTTGGCTGGTTTACGAACTTATCCGAGCTTGCATCGATAATAACAATCTGGTAAAGTTTGGTAAAGATCGGATGAAAAATGAAGGCCCTATCGTTTTAACGAGGCAAAATATAACATTTTTAATTAAATCAAGGGCCATAACTCTGCTGTTAATGGTCCGATTTGGTTGGTTTTCGAACTAGTCTGAGCTTTCATTGATATTAACAATCTGGTAACATTTGGTAAAGATCAGATTAAAAATTAAGGCCCTATTATCTTAACGAGGCAAAATATAGCATTTTAAACTAAATAAAGGTCCATAACTCCACTGTTACTGGTCCGATCTGGCTGGTTTTCGAACTTGTACGAGCTATCATTGAGATAAACAATCTGTAAAGATCGGATGAAAAATGAAGGCCCTATCTTCTTAAATGAGGCAAAATTTAGCAAGTTTATTAAATCAACGGCCATAACTCCGCTGCTTGGCTGGTTTTCGAATTGTCCGAGCTTTCATTGATATTAACAATCTGGTAAAGTTTGGTAAAGATCGGATGAAAAATGAAGGCTCTATTGTCTTAACGAGGTAAAAGTTAACTGACAGACGAGACGATCGACGGACGATGGACAACCCGCCATCCCATAACAAGATGCCCAAGAGGGCCTGTGGACGTTCAACTGGCTAACATGGCTCTTATAACATCAATGAAGCGCGAGACTGCCATTTACGTTTTTTTGAAATTTTTGGTCAAAATACAGCTTTTTAACTAAATCAAAGACCATAACTAAAGAATCTGGTAAAGTATGGAAAATGAAGGCCCTACAGTATTAACGAGGCAAAATATAGCATTTTTAACTAAATCAAGAGTCATAACTCCTCTGTTACTGGTCCGGCTGGTCCAATATAGAGCTAGAAAAAAAAAATATTAAAAAAAAATAATAAAATAATAGTAAATAAAAAAAATAATTAAACCAACCGTCCTCTATTGATCTGAGATCGTTTTGATAATCAATATCCCTGTGACTGTATCTACTATCTGTATCAGTAAGGCCACATAAAAAAAAATGTGTGGTTCAGGTAACCCGACCGACCCTATTATTTTAAGGGGCCGACCCTAAAACTTTTAATGCAAAAATTAAAAAAAAAAAAAAAAAAAAAAAAATTAAAAAAAAATATTAAAAAATAAAATTAATTTTTTTTTAAATTTTTTAAAAAAAAATTAAAAAAAAAATTAAACAACAAAAAAAAATCAATAGGGGTCATCTACTGGTCATGACCAACCATCCTTCCAAGTTTGAGGACCCTATGTCCAACCATTCTCTAGTTATTGATCGGACATCGATTTGATAGTCAATGTCACCGCAACCTTGACCTTTGACCTAGTGACCCCAAAATCAATAGGGGTCATCTACTTGTCATGACCAACCATCCCTCCAAGTTTGAGGACCCTAGGTCCAACCATTCTCTAGTTATTGATCGGACATCGTTTTGATAGTCAATGTCACCGCAACCTTGACCTTTGACCTAGTGACCCCAAAATCAATAGGGGTCATCTACTGGTCATGACCAACCAACCTTCCAAGTTTGAGGACCCTAGGTCCAACCATTCTCTAGTTATTGATCGGACATCGTTTTGATAGTCAATGTCACCGCAACCTTGATCTTTGACCTAGTGACCCCAAAATCAATAGGGGTCATCTACTTGTCATGACCAACCATCCTTCCAAGTTTGAGGACCCTAGGTCCAACCATTCTCTAGTTATTGATCAGACATCGTTTTGATAGTCAATGTCACCGCAACCTTGACCTTTGACCTAGTGACCCCAAAATCAATAGGGGTCATCTACTTGTCATGACCAACCATCCTTCCAAGTTTGAGGATCCTAGGTCCAACCATTCTCTAGTTATTGATCGGACATCGTTTTGATAGTCAATGTCACCGCAACCTTGACCTTTGACCTAGTGACTCCAAAATCAATAGGGGTCATCTACTTGTCATGACCAACCATCCTTCCAAGTTTGAGGACCCTAGGTCCAACCATTCTGTAGTTATTGATCGGACATCGTTTGTGACACAGACACGCACGCAGAGAAACAGACAGACAGACAGACAGAAAGCACAAAATCAATATGGCTCCCCTACCACACTTTGTGTGGGGGAGCCATAATAAAAAAAAAAATAACATAAAAAAGGAAAAGATCAGATGCAAAATGAAGACCCTATCGTATGACGAGGCAAATTATAGCATTTTTAACAAAATCAAGGGCCATAACTTCGTTGTTACTGGTCCGATCTGGCTTTTCAAACTTGACCGAGCTTTCATTGACATTAACAATCTGATAAAGTTTGGCAAAGATCGGATGAAAAATGAAGGCCCTACCATCTTAACGAGACAAAATACAGCATTTTTAACTAAATCAAGGGCCATAACTCTGCTGTTACCTGTCCGATCTGGCTGGTTTTCGAACTAGTCCGAGCTATTATTGATATTAACAATGTGATAAAGTTTGGTAAAGATTGGATAAAAATGAAGTCCCTATCGTCTTAACGAGGCAAAATATAGCATTTTTAACTAAATCAAGGGCCATAACTCTGCTGTTACCATTCTAATCTAACTGGTGTTCGAGCTTGTCCGAGTTATCATTGATATTAACAATCTGTTTAAGTTTGGTAAAGATCGGATGAAAAATGAAGGCCCTATTGTCTTAACAAGATAAAAGTTAACAGGCGACGGACGATGGACGGACGACGGACAACTCGCCATCCCATAAGCTCTGCTGGCCCTTGGCCAGTAGAGCTAAAAATCACTAAAAATTGCTTGTCTTCACAGTAATTCAAGAACAGCTGGCACTACACACTTGAAACTTGGCAGGAATGTTTGTGTCATTTTCGTAGAAGTGGGGGGATATATGTTTTACAAACATCTCTTGTTTATATCCCACTTCCATGAAATTTGGTATGAAATATCAGTATGATTTCTAGTTGCCGACCTCGACAGGGCGTTCCAGTTACATGATTTTTGAAGGAATTACAGGGCATCGAAAAGTGTAAAGCATTTCCGTTCAACTCCTCCTACAATTCTCATCAGGTTTTCATTAAACTTGGTAGGAAATATCAGAATGTCTAATAGCACACGTCAAAGCATTCCGTCTGCATGATTTTTGACGGAATTACTGGACTTCGATGTTTTACAAGTGCTCAACTCCGCCTAAGTTATCTCATCTGATTTTCATGAAACTTGGTAGGAAGTATCAGTACGACCTCTTGTAGCACATATTGTCAGCGATTTGGTTAAATTGTTGTTTGCAGAAATAAGGGACTTAAAACTTTCTTCTTTTACGCAAAAAAGTTCTTCGGTGGGGGATATGGCAGTCATCGACTGCTTTTTGTTAAGTATACTACAAATTTAGTCCATATTCATTATATAATAAAGGAACTGGAGGCGATCTGGAAAAGTAATTTGTGTCAATACAAATACAAGAGAAAACTCTTATAATGTGCAGAAGTTGCATATGACGTGTGTACATGCATTAAGCCACATATTAATTAAAAGTTTGGTTTTTATAGGCTATATGAAAATGTTAAGACTGGAAAACATGACGACTCAGTGTATTTATAAATATTATATTCTAGCAATTTTAAATAAAAGTGTAGTTAGATCATAAAACAAGAATTTAGTATAACCTAAAAACATTCTGTGAATAAATATTAATGATTTATGCACCAAAAATTGGCTGAGCTGTGAAGTTTTCCCGACCAAAGTATTTCATTAACAATATTTAAATCCTTCTTTTATGGGACCTAGTTTAGTGCATGTATACATTGAATATGCAGCTGAAACACATTACGTTGGTTTTACTCGTATTTGGATTGACACCCATTATTCTTTCAGATTGCCTCCCGTCCCTTTAACATCTCACTAAACATTTAATTTTGAACTATGCTGAACCATCTGAAGGATACAGGAATATTGTTATCAATCTCTTTGCAACCTTTTAAGTGCTGGAAAATCTCCAATATAAAGCAAAGTTTCTCTTCTCCAAATGTCCATATTAATTTTGTAGAGACCTGTTCATACTTTCAATTTCATTTTGGAATAAATCACAACTCGCAGATTTTAATATCTTGCCTCAAACTAGAAATGTATTTATAGGACACGGATATCCCGGCTACTGCTTCACATATTAACAAGGAAATTGTCTTTCAGACATTTATTTCCTGATTTTTACTATTCTAAGGGGCATTACTCTGGAATTACTGAAGCTATGTGGCCGATTATCACACTTGGGCGAGACATTGTGCTCATATATAATTTGACCAAGTTCGGATAACAATTACACAAAATATGAGTCCGGACTACATAAATTTCGAGATTTTTTATTATTCTAAGGGGCATAACTTTGTAATTACTTGGGGGTGATTATCAAACTTAAGACAAGACAATGGTCCATATACAATTTAACCAAGTTTGAAGAAGAGCGAATAACAATTG
This sequence comes from Cyrtodaria siliqua, assembly GCA_037043455.1. Taxonomy (NCBI): domain Eukaryota; kingdom Metazoa; phylum Mollusca; class Bivalvia; order Adapedonta; family Hiatellidae; genus Cyrtodaria; species Cyrtodaria siliqua. The sequence continues at coordinate 59,061 of JAWPHD010013134.1, forward strand.
CTGCTTAAGTTAGAGTCCTGACAACATTCATTTCGTGAATTTTTACTTTTCCAAGGGGCATAACTCTGGAATTACTCAGGTGATGGGGTCGATTATCAAACATTAGGTATGGTGACAGTATATTTTTTTTGTACCAAACACGACATCTAATTGCATTCACCTAATCTTAAAGACTGACCAATAATCAAATGGACTAACTATAAACTTGTTCCTTTGTTGTTGTTTTTTTGTTTTTTATCAAAATGAGCATAAAATAACCGACAGGGAAACAGTAAAAAGACAATGCAAATTATTTATGTTTTATTTTTTTCATAAAACATGTCATTAGTGACATGTTACTGTATATCAGTACCGGTACTAATCCGAAATTACAGGCTTTTATGACGACAGTAAAAATAAGAATAGATAGGAAAATAAACAGTATTATAGTCAATTTATAAAACACAAGGCTCCAATCCTTCTAAATCACTTGTTTTTCCAGAATATTATTTTTACCTAGTTACTGTTCCATGTGTAAAATTGTATGCATGGGTGTAGGTATAAATAATATTGTGGAAAAACAAATGTGTCTGTCAGAAGAATTTTAGCCTTGTGTAATAATATATATATTAAAGATAATATTAGAGTATGGACAGAGTCACCATACTACAAAAAAGATAGCGTCTGTTTCAGCTTACTGGTTATTTAAAAGCCTTGATGGGCTATTCCCATCTCAGTGTAAACCATCTTGCTGAGACTAGACTATCTATTACTTAAGTTAGTCTTCTGTCCATCTTTATACTTTCATAACAGAAAAGCCCTTGTCTGAACTCCTGTCACTGTGCACTACGTGGGTACGTGGCAGACACAGTTCTTTTGCATTTTTACACCAATAGCTTGCATGTGTTCAGTTCACTATCGAACGGTAAAACGTGTTGTAATGTACCTAATTTCACCTTGGTGAATTCTTTACAGTGAATATTCTAGGAGAATTCTATGTAATTTTGCAGATATCAAAGAGGTGTAACGAATTTATGTTACAAAATGTTTAACAGTTCTGCAGAATATAATCTGGTCTTATGACAAGTTGTTGGTTAGCCCTTCATCACATGTTATTGTGATTTCTACTGTTCCTGTTTCCTGATTGCCATACTGTTTCCTGATTGCCATATTGTTTCCTGATTGCCATATTGTTTCCTGATTGCCATATTGTTTTAACAATATTTAATACAGGAAATACTTTTTCATTGCATAAATGACTTGAGTCGACAATCACCCTCATTCAAACAGGAACATGTCTGCTCTCTTGCATCTTTTTTATCCAACATTTTGCCGCCACGCTCAGCTTCCTTTTTTCTGTACACTCATGCTGGCAAAGTCGGTCAATAACGTACTTAAGAGATCTACTTCCTCTCTCGTTTTCGTCTGCTGTAACTGGCTACACAGCACGTCAAGTTGATCAGCATCGTCATGACAACCAGACATATCCAAGTACGTCTTCATCATCTCAGATATCTGTAAGCGAATCAGCTTTATCTATATTACACAATTTGTATATATTTAATTTTATTTTAAAGGGACACATGCCAATCTTGAGGTCTGTTTTTACATGCTTATGGCTGACCAAAACAAATCAAACATCTAAAGTGTCTTATTTGGTTCTTCCTAACCTACCTGTTGAAAAAGCTGAAATATGTCATTTTGAAATATTTGATAGTTTTTTCTAAAACTAGAGATGTTCCATTAGTTTTAAAAAATAATGAAAAAAAACATTCTCCTAAGTAAAAGTACATGTACTTTAGTCGGTAATTTTGATAAGTGACCATAATATAATTAACTATTTTGTTATTAAGAATAAAACATGTTCAATTTGAACTATAACTATCACTAAAGGTGATGAAAATCCCAGCTTATATTCTAAGTCAAACAAAGGGCCATAATTCTGGCAATCAACAATCCATTCAAAACTGTTTGAGGACTGCAAGTAATAAAAATCTGTTATGCGACGGGACGCAATGCGATGTGACAAAAAGCTGGTAACATAGCGCAACACGACGTAATGTTACAGACAACGTGATTTCTATATAGCCCCACTTCACTTTGTGAAAGCGAGGGGTATATTAATTTAGATTTCGGTTTGAGTTATTTCCCTAGCCCCACTGCACTTTGTGAAAGCGAGGGGTATAATAATTTAGATTTCGGTTTGAGTTATTTCCCTTAACGGAAAATCGCATTTTGAAATATTTAAATTTTCTAATTATTTATTTTGTAAAAAGATAAAGTGCTTATATGACCTTTACAGGGGCTTCACCTTAGCAGCATGGAATGGTTCTCGTTTTCAAAATAATGTTAGGTGCAAATAAAGCAAGACTGCCGTGTGACCCTTTAAAGTCAAAATGATACTGGATCGAGGTGCTAATTTAAATGCTCGATACTTTAAAATTGCCATGTGTCTCTTTAAAACATTTTAAAGTCGTACAATAATTTTGCCATGCGTCCCTTTATAACATTTCAAAATCTAAAAGTGGTATGGTTCAACTAAATAGTTAAATACCTCACAAGTCATTAACACTGCTGCGGGTTCGAATCCCACTGGGAGCTCGACTTGTCAAGTGAGAAAGTGTCGATTCTTACTGAGTGCTGGAGGTACATGGTACTGGTTCTACCCATGAACAAGAGCTGTCGGAGAACAGCGCAGCTCGACTATTCAATTTTTAGAGAATAATAAATTATATAGCCCAGTATATACCATCAGAAAACAAGGCTAAAACAATGTGGGGGTGGGTTTGGGGGGTGGGGCGGGTATAGAAACTCGGTCATTCTAAAGAAATTTGTGGTCGAAAGGCAACTCAGGGAGGGAGGTGATAATCTGGCAATTTTTATTGTGGTCTCATTTCATTTTTTTATTGATATTTCATCTGTGTATCTGAATTTAATCTAAATTGTTTTACATGTAAATGATTGCATTAAAATTTAAATATCCAGATAATGAAAGATAAAATGAAAACAATTCCCCTCCCCGGTCCTCCATGTCATGTGAGGGGTGTTTGTGGGTAACATAGCTGTATGTGTAAAAACAACACAGAAATCAGAAAGAAATAAAAATAAAAAACTGAGTTTCGAGTTGGGGGAGGTGGGGGTGGGTGGGAAGTGGGAGTGGGGGCAACGCGGGAGTGGGGGCAACATAGCTATATGTGTAAGAATTGACCAAAACAATGTAAAAAACAAACAAACAGGGCAGTGGGGGGAGGGTTGAAGCCCATGCCCCAATATGGTGAAGTATGAATAAGATGCATAATGCCATAATAAATCCCAAATCAAAATTATAGACAACAGCTTACACGGAAACCTAGATCTGACTTTATTGCACAATTTATGGGCCATCACAATTTGGGTTCCATGAGAGCCCAGAATTTGCAGAGGCAAAATTACTTAAGCAACCCTTTACAACATACTATAAGGAAACCAATTCCCAAATTAAGTTGATCTAGGACTAGAAATGTAAGAGATATAGACATGTAAACACAGCTTACACGCAAAATTCGATATGAAATAGACAAATTTTAAGGGATATCAGAATTTGGGTTTCATGGAAGCCCAGGAGTTACAGGAATCACAAGTACTTAAGCAGCCCTTAAGATAATGCTATAAGGAAGCTCATGGCCAAATTTGGTGCAAGTTAATCGCAGGCTGATCTGGGTTGGACATTGTAAACGCTGATCAGCCTGCAAGTTATAGTCGTGCTTAGTGGGTTAAGGGTTAAACAAGAATATCGGTACAACAGATGGATGCTCCCCGAAAAGGATGTTTTGTTTGAATGAAGTTTTATCTGTAGACATAACGCATAAAACTAAAGGGAAATCATCAATACTACCGGTAATAAACTTATGTAGGTCTGTGTGTTATTATATGATATGAGTGATTTTCTTAGACAAAGGTCAAAAGCATTAACCCTTAACCTGCTACATATATATAATGGACTGTTCTTTCTTTGAATTAAGACCATTCCATTTATGTGATAAAGGGGTGTTTTAGGGGAAATGACTGATCAGCAGATGAACATTGTAAATCCTGATCAGCCTGGCTCGCAGGCTACTAGCAGGCTGATCTGGGTTTACAACGCAAAGGCTGTTATATTCGTGCTTAGCGGGTTAAGGGTTAACAAACTGTTGCATATCAATTAAAGTGGGTACATCAGGATTTTTCTAGAAACATCTTAAATTATAAAAATGTTCCAATTAATGATAAAACACTTATATTAATCAAAATATGATGTTAGAACCATTTTGTTAATGTCTAAACTTTGAAAAAAAACTATAGCTAGGACGGAATCAGACGTAAAATGCTGAAATTAACCCTGGTGCATAACCTGGGAGAGCATGTATAATACATGCTCTCCCAGGTTATGCACCAGGGTTAATACATTGTATTACTGTACAGAATCAATTCATTTGCAAATAAGGGATCATTTTTAGATTCATTCATTATGTTTAGGCTCTTCAGAATAGAAAATATTAATATTTGTCAATTTTTAGTCGGACACTAGCTGGACCCCCATGAAAATCCTGATGAACTCCCTTTAAAAGACGAATGGTAATCCATTACATTCCAGTCAAGAGATGTCTGATAAATAGAGGATCTTACATGAGTGCATGTTTAATACTGAATTTATTAAACAAGTGGGATATAAAACTCCTTTATGGACTGACCTGAATGATTTCATTTCTCATCCGATCATTACTGTATGACCGCTCCTCTCCCAACATCTTTAAACGTGACTTTGCGAGAGTTAGTGGTGTCCGTCCATATTGGTCGACTGATTTGATGTCTGTACCTATTGACGAATAAACATTACATATATCATCTTCTATATATGGACAGAAACCAACTCTCAAAGTATGTAGCATTTTATCGTTTTCTGTCAGCCGCCATTCAATCAGGTTATTTGTACATTTGGTCCAGAAAAATATTAATACAAGGATGGCTAATTTCTCTTAAACCTTTTGACAGCAACACTTTACTTTTGAAACAAGGAATCCATTCTGTTTGTTAAAGGCAATATTATTTTTTTTCCCTCAAATCAAGCTCAATACAATATGTAATTTGCAATTAGAAATATGCCAACAAAATTTATAGTCTAGTAGATTGCTGTGTATTGAGTGTACTACATGTAGTATACCAGATGTTAATCAATTACTTAATAAAAGACCTCGGTCTGAGGGTGTCTCGCCCACCGCGGCAAATAATATATTTTATTAAATTTGTGCATAAATGATGTCCACCAAAGACAACGCTTCATATGACTAAGTATCAAACAAATAAAAGCGAGTTAATGATAAGAAGTTAAGTTACTGAGGTTAAGTGGTTTAACCAAGGTGTGGTTTTGGGAAAATAACGCAAAATATGACCTTGACCATGGTATATTTTCATTCAGCGATGTCCAATAATGCCAACAATACATATGACCAAGTCTCAAAGACATAAAGTGAGACTGTCACATACAGTTAACTGAGGTTAAGTTACCTAATCAAGGTTAAGTTTGGGGAGAAATAATGCAAAATATGACCGTGACCTTGGTATTTGTTGTCATCCAGCGATGTGCACCAATGCCAACAATAAATATGACCAAGTCTCAAAGACATAAAGTGAGACAGTCACATAAAGTTAACTGAGGTTAAGTTACCTAATCAAGGTTAAGTTTGGGGAGAAATAATGCAAAATATGACCGTGACCTTGGTATTTGTTGTCATCCAGCGATGTCCACCAATGCCAACAATAAATATGACCAAGTATCAAAGACATAAAGTGAGACTGTCACATACAGTTAACTGAGGTTAAGGTTAAGTTTGATATGACCTTGACCTTGGTATTTTCTGTCGTCCATCGATGTCCACCAATGCCAACAATACATATGACCAAGTATCAAAGACATAAAATAAAGTGAGACAGTCACATGAAGTTAACTGACCTAACCAAGGTTAATTTTGGGGAAAACAAGCAAAATATGACCTTGACCTTGGTAATTTTTGTCATTCAGTGATGTCCACCAATGCCAACAATACATATGACCAAGTATCAAACAAAGTAAATGAGGCAATCACATACAGTTAACTGGGGTTAACTAACCAAGGTTAAGTTTTGGGAAAATAATGCAAAATATGACCTTGTCCTTGGTAATTTTGGCATTATGTGATGTAGCTTGACCAAACAAAGCATCTGACAAAGTTTCAGAAAAATTCGAGCAGCGGTTGTTGAAATATAGTTGATTTAAAATGTGGACGCTGCCGGAAAAGTGACTGCTATTTCTCGCTACCCACAATCGTGGGCGAAACAAAAAGTGGGAAAATATCAAAACAATATACAGTCGAACTTCGATAGCTCGAACACCGGTGATTCGAATACCATCGGTAACTCGAACAAATTTTCCGGTCCCGACACAACTCCTATATAATTCAATGTAATTTAACCCCAATTATTCGAATATTATTTCTCGAATACCCCGGCTCGCTCGAATACTTTTTACGGTCCGAAGATCCATTTTTGTGTGAATTTAAACCTCGCTTAATCGAAGGTGATGATCCGTTGCCATGCGACGTCGGCCATATTAATTGTAATCGACGCGTTTGTTTTTGTTTGTAGCAAGTTCGATCATAGTGCGAAAACAGATCAAGTTGGTTGTTAAAGGTGCCGAACATTTATGATTGAAAAGCGATAATAGACAGATAAAATGTATGTTTAGTGAACTTCGTTTTCTGTTAATTACGATCAAATTAAACGCGGTTGATTTTCTAATTAAATATACCGAAACCAGTCTTACCTTGTTCTCATTATTCGGACTTCCGGGATGTATGTTAAAATCTATGTGTGTGATATTTCTTTAAATAAATGATAAAACAAACACATTATTGCAGTTTTTCTTGTATTTTCTGTGTAACATTTACATGTTATATATCCGTTATGAGGTTTTAAACAAACATGCATGAACATAAAAAACGTACCGAGAATGATACATCACGTACACAAGTAACACTATTTCTGGTGGTACACAAATTCGGATGGATATTTTGATTTTTACCGTTACCTCGATGCCTCGAAGCCACCGATAGCTCGAACATATCCCTATGGTCCCGCTGACTTCGAGCTATCGAGGTTCGACTGTAGTACAAATTCAAATTTCTAATTTCCTAATATTTAAAAAGAAATTTCAGATTAAACTGAAATTAAATAAAGAAAAGAATAATTACAAACATTTCATATTTGCTTGTTATATATGTTTCTTATTTGTTCAGGAAATAAACCTACCTGCTCTAAGCAGAAGCGTTACTATGGGAACCTGGCACGTGCATGCAGCTGAAAATGTATAAAGTAAGAGAATTATTGCATGGTTAGAGCACACTAATGAGAAACTATTTATGTGCCATTGCTGTGATCAATACTTTCTCAGAAGTAATGACAATAAGATGTTCCCGTAGACATACATATTTCCTGCATACCGCATAAAGTTATGCATCGTTTACATGGGTGATGGAAGGACTGATCTTACGCATGGGGAAAGATAAAAGTCACGCGCTGATACCAACAATGACAGTTGCATGATGTCATTCTGTAAATATACATGCAAAATGTTAGTAGCTGGTGAAGTCAACGTGCAAAATATAAATGATAAGAAAAAGAATCATGGATATCCAGTTCAGATAGGGAAATTCCAACCCTCGGAATAATTGTTTTAATCTGAACCTCGGCAGAGCCTCGGTTCTGATAAAAACAATTATACCTCGTGTTGGAATTCCCGATCTTCACCAGATACTCATTAAAGATTCTTATACTCTAAGTATCGAAGATGTCTGCCGATATAACTTACCCCAAGTTACATGAGATTTATATTATCCAGAATTAGATACAAGTATGTAATACATTCCAGCTTAAATTATACTGTTTTTTGTGCAGGTATAACAATTTTCATATTGGTTCATAAATCACAATGAACAAAATATCAAACAGCTAACTTTAAAGTTCATTGTGTAACAGAATATTGATTTGACAATTTAAAATTGGTTTTCTGTGAAATGGAATGAGATGCAACAGATTAACAGATGGGTTTTCTGGGAGACTAAAATCAGAATTATAAGCATGTATCTCTGACTTTTATAAAAACACTAAATAACAACTAAGGCATACTCTCTCAATATTTACATAATTATTTTTAAAAAGACCGAGATACACGCTTATAATTTTGATTTTTAAGTCTCCCTTATTTATACACAACAAGCTGTCTACTCCGGACATGGAGGTTTAATTACACTAAATCAGCCGAATGTGTGAATTTTCAAATACAATGAAAAACTTTGATATAATTATGTACATCGAATAGTGAAACATTTTGTGACATCATTGTATTTTTTGTTTAAGCTAAAACGATTTTAAAAACGATTCTGGTTTTCAGCGAATGTTGAATTTTGGAATACCCCTCCTATAATGATATTGCAAAAAAAATGTTGTTCAGCCCTACAAAGTCACATTTATATATATTTTGTGACAATTAAAAAACCAAAAAAACAACAACAACAACATAGATTTGAACCAGGGACCTTGCAGCTTTATTTGTAACATGAATGTTTTACCATGGACTTGTTGGTATATAATAGAATTTCTATCACTAAAAAGTCATTACGTAATATTTATAGCACACACACACACACACACACACACACACAAACGTGCACAGACTTATCGTCTGCTAAATAAAAAATCGGAATCTTAGTCAAATCATTAATAAGAGTATTACACCAGGCATGGTTATCATACTGAGATGAGGGAGTATATACTCATACACATATTCACCTAGGTTATTTTGCATCACCTATGTTATTTTGCATCACCTATGTTATTTTGCATCACCTATGTTATTTTGCATCAAAATATATGTTACTAAATATACAATGTTCTCAAGAAGTCGCCATAGATCAGTGGACTGTAAATTAGAAGGATCGAGTCACAAAAGAGGCAAACATTTTTTTCTTGAAAATCATAATGCTACCTGTGTACAGGTACAATGTGTACTGCTCGATGTCTTTTATGTAAATGATGTCATGATGATGAGTTAAATTTGATCGCTTAAATACCAATTTCGCCTTGAGCTGGTGAACATGAAGTTACAACTAAAGACACTCCTACAAAGAAGAAAGCGATATAAATACAGGGTCTGTAGCTTTAAATATAGATATGTTGAGTATAGACTGATAGAATGTAATATCTATAATTTTTTTTTTTTTTACATATTTCTGTATTGCTTTTATCAATTCTGACACACATATGTTTTAACCCTCCCCCACCTCACACATGTGTTGCCCCCCCTCCCCCCTTCCAACCCACTCCCGCCTCTCCCCCCCCCCCCCCCCCCCCCCCACTTGTAAATCTTTTTTCTTTTTTTTTACATATTTCTGTGTTGTTTTAGTTAATTTTTACACATATATATTGCCCCATCCACCCCCCCCCCCCCCCACCCCACCCCCCACAACCCACTCCTGCCGCTCAACCATCACGGTATTGTTTGCTTTGTACGACGCACAGGTTGGTAAACCCAGCCACCATAATGTTGAACTGAAATCTTGGTGCTTAGCAAACTTTGAGTAGTAGATTTACCAAGCATTAAAATTAGCCCCTCAAATTATTAATCCAGTAATATTTAACTTTAAACCTGTTCGCATATATAGAGGATATTTGTTTGTTTTGAGTGAATATAGGATTTATTTTCATCGAGAAGTGAGAAAACTTATATTTTCAGGAGTGCTTTAGCACGAGTGAAAATATTTGAGTTTTCTCACTTCATAATTATATGCACACTCCACTTTAGTGGCGAAACATAAAATTGGAAGAATCTTTTTTAAATTGCTCGTTATTATTAAAAAAATGAACAAAACATGAGTTGTTGGACTTTTGAATACAGTAGACAGTCAATGTCAGACAAAAAAAAAGATGATACATTTGCTGATCAAATTTTTTATGTTTAGAGCTAACACAAACTTTGATAACATTTTAACATACTGCTCTTGCAAAAAACATAATGCTCCACAAGTATGCTAGTCTTTGAATCAACATGAACAAAGTAAAAACAATCCACTGAACAAAAAAGAAAAAGAAGTTTGTTACACAAGAAATTGTTTACATGACTTTTTAACCAAAATCCATATCTCCTGTAAAATACATTTATAGTCAGCGACTTGACTCTGTGTAACCTTGAAAGCAATACCAAGCTGTCTTTTGACTCAATGTTGGCAGGAGTTGTACTTGACATTTTATCTCAATTTGTTGACCGAGCGATTACATTACGTGGTCCCGCCTTAATTCCATTAAGCGATGAGAAAGCTTATACTAGCAAGATTGTATTATGGATATTTCGACAATAAAAGAAGTTTAAAAACATTTTTTACAGAAAAAATGCGAAAACATTAAAATTACCTAATAAATGTTTTAATTTTACAATAAGCAAACTTTTTAAGACGAAATTAGAGGTTTTATTTCATACCCCAGCCAACCCCATTTTCGCTTCTTGGAGAAGGGGTTGGATGGGGTATGAAAGTATATACTCGGACCACGTAATGTTTTTGCCCATTTGGGAATGGTACTGGTACCCATTTTTTCGTTTTGCCTTAAATTGGGAATTTTCACTATCAAACAAAAGCAACATTTTACGCTTAAATACTTTGCAAACACAATGCTATGTATACATTCTCTTGTAGTATTTATTTACCCTCCTCTAAAAGTATAAAGTATATATTTTCCCCACTTTTTGTGTTTAAAGTTGGTCTCTAAAATATTTACAAAAACATTTATTTTTTTTGGATTTTTTTTTATTCCAATTGGGGTAAAAACATACTTTGCCATTGGAACGGTACCGTTTTTTGGGACCACTTATATAAGGAAAACAAACACTGTGAACCTAAATTTTGCCCAATATCTGTTTGATCCAATCATTCATAGCTGAGTTATTGCCCGGACACAACTTTGATGTTTGACCTTCACTGCGACCTTGTCCATGATGGAATGTGACACATTGTCTTCTTGTGCTGAATATTTCTGCCAAATATTACTTAAATTGGACCATCCATTAGAGAGTTACAGCCCGGACACAAAAGCGAGACGGACTGACAACCCAAAGCTATATGCCCCCTCCTCCACCTTCGGTGGCGGGGGCATTACAATTCTAAATTATTTGAACTTTGATGAAAACGTGAAGTTAAATATGCAACTAACATTTCTGCCACCACCAGAAAAGAATACTGTAGTCTCCTTTTTTCATTGAAAAGGCGAGACATGAAAACAACAACTCTGAAACCTATGCCTACCAAATTAGGAGTCACATTTTATGAGCACAGCTATTACAAGAAAACATTGATTTTCTTTATTAATTATAGTCCAAAATCTACCTCAGATGTATTAATTATCAAGTCTCAAATAGGTTATCACACCATAAACCTTTGACCGTTTCACCTCTACGCCTATCTGATATTTGTGATCATATTGTCGTAATTCAAGGCATTCATGTGGTGAAATGACGAACCTAAATGTAAAGGTGTGTTG
>JAWPHD010013135.1:0-70617 GCA_037043455.1 Cyrtodaria siliqua
ATATAGCTTCAGAAGTTACACATATATAATGTAGCACGAAAGTATATGTGCATATTGTAACTTTTGAAACCCACCTCCTTACCCAAATCCTTGCCTAAATCTACCTAAAGCAATAACTTTGCTACACACAACAACAAAACTATACACATCCCTAGGCTTCGTAGACACGATAAGCATTAACATAAAATTCTAGACAATATAAATGCAATATATACCCAAATCTACAGACATAAAATGATTAATATACTTTAAACATTTGATTTTTTCGTTAAAAGGTAACATCGCTAAACAAATCAACAAAAAATCCCATATCTACGTTTAGAATGCATAATAAACTTATTAAACAGAATGCAATTATATATCTTAACAAGAGCTGTCGGAGAACAGCGCAGCTCGACTATTCGATTTTTCGGGGGGGGGGGGGGGGGGGGGGGGGGGGGGGGGGTGGGGGGGGGTTGCAACATATATGTGTAAGAATTGACTAAAACAACACAGAAATATTTTTAAAAAAAAAAAAAAAAAATTCAAGTGGGGTGCGTGGTGGGTGGGGTGATGGGGTGAGAGTGGGGTGGGGGGGGGGGGGGGTGGTTGCAACATATATATGTAAGAATTGACAAAAGCAACACAGAAATATGTAAAAAAAAAAAAGAAAAAATTTCAAGTCTGGGGCGGGGTGGGGGGTGATGGGGTGAGAGGCTTGGGGGGTGGGGTGGTGGGTCTGGTTGCAACATTTATGTGTAAGAATTTACTAAAACAACACAGAAATATGTAAAAAAAAAATAAAAAAATAAAGGGATGGAGGGGAGTGGGGGTAGAGGGGGGGGGGGGGGGGGGGAGGAGGGAGCCCATGCCCCAATATGGGTGAAGTAATAAGATGCATAATGCTATAACAAATCCAAAACCAAAATTATAGATATATACATGCTTACATGCAAACCTAGATCTGCCTTTATTGCACATTTTATGGGCCATCACAATTTGGGTTCCGTGGGAGCCCAGAATTTGCAGAAGACAAAATTACTTATCCAACCCTTTACAACATACTATAAGGAAACCAATTCCAAAATTTAGTTCAGCTAGGCCAAAAAATGTAAGAGATATAGACCTGTAAACACAGCTTACACGCAAAATTTGATGTGAAACAGACATATTTTAAAGGGCTATCAGAATTTGGGTTCCATGGGAGCCCAGGGGTTACAGGAACCAAAATTACTTAAGCAGCCCTTACGATAATGCTATAAGCAAGCTAATGGCCAAATTTGGTTGTGCTAGGGTAAGAATTGTAAGAGATATAGACTTGTAAACACAGCTTACACGCAAAATTTGATGTGAAATGGGGCACATTTTATGGGCTATCATAATTTGGGTTCTATGGGAGCCCATGGGTTACAGGAACCCAAATTGCTTATGCAGCCCTTAAGATAATGCTACAAGGAAGCCCATGAACCAATTTGGTTGTGGTAGGATAAGAAATGTAAGAGATATAGACTTGTAAACACAGCTTACACGCAAACCTTGATGTGGGACGCCGACGCCAACGCCAATGCCGACGCCGACCCCGGCGTGATTACATAAGCTCTCTTATTCTTCGAATAGTCGAGCTAAAAATGCAATAAAGACCCAATATCAAAGTCACCCGCATCGATGCTTAATAGGCATACTAAACACAACATATTATAATTCTAGTTCGTATAAATGCATGACAGCACCAAATATATAGACCCCAATATTCTAGTAAATTATTGACATTTCATTTACCTCATTTAAAAGTATCGTCGCTACAAATGCATGAGTGTAAATATGAGGAGGATGGGGGTAACACTCATTCTTCCATTGCTTCATATGCAATCATGCATGTATGCGCGCCGTACCTGCATGCGCGTGCACGCGATGGGGTAGGTAGGGGCCTAGGCTCGCGTTAACCATTCGCCAAATCGCCATAGGCGAAAAGAAACCCGAACTGGCGAATGAAAATCGTAAGAAATACATAGCAAATTCACCAGACTTCGGCGTATATTCTCAATGCTCTATGCTCAAATTAACTTTATATTGCTGCCACACTGGAATACTACGACTTGAAATGATACCACACACGGTTACATTATACTGACACCGACCCGACCAATCCTAGCACTACTCTTTATATGCTGAACCTAGTCTGTCTGTCTTTCTGCCTGCCCTACCCGCCTGTCTGTTTGCATGTGGGCGGTTCGAAATATTAAAGTTCCAAGAGAAGAATCCATCAGTTACACGGCACTGGCGTTGAACTTTGCGCTTCAAGCTAGAGAACTACTAGTAACTGTCTTTGGTATGACCCTGTCGGTGATTGAACACATGATCTCATTTATGCGATCAAAATCAGCTAAAGTTGGGGTACATGTAATATACATGCTATCTAGTCTCAGTAGACGTACTGACATAATATATAAATATATTCCTAAATACTCGCAAAGTAAAACTAAATCCGCGGCCTTATCACTAACAAGTTTTATAAGTGTGTTTATACATTGCACAAATGAGATCATATGTTCAATCACCGACAGGGTCATACCAAAGAATTTAAAACTAGTAATTCTCTAGCGCAAAGTTCAACCCCAGTGCCGTGTAACTGATGTATTCTTCTCTTGGAACTTTAATATTTCAAACCGCATGCACACAGACAGACAGACACAGGCATGCAGATATACAGACAGACAGGAGGCAGGCAGGTATGCAGGCAGAAAGACAAGGTTCAGCATATAAAGAGTAGTGCTAGGATTGGTCAGGTCGGTGTCAGTATAATTTAACCAGGTGTGGTATCTTTTAACGGCGTAATATTGCAGTGCGGCAGCAATAAAAAGTTAAGCTGAGCTCAGCATAGAGCCCACTGTTACAAGTAATATTACTGAGCAATTGATCAAAGCGACATTAACCCATGCCGACCCACTAGCCACTCAACACCCACCTACCCCATCGCGCGCACACACACACAAGCACGCATGCACACACACATGCATGCATATGTAGCAATGAAAGAATAAGTGTTACCCCTATCTCCCTCATATACACACTCACTTTTAAATGAATAAATAAAACTTCAATAATAAACTAGAAGATTGGGGGTATATATATTTGGTGTTGTCATGCATTTATACGAACTAGAATTATATTATGTTGTGTTTATTATGCCTATTAAGCATCGATGCGGGTGACTTTGATATTGGGTCTTTATTGCATTTATAAGATATATAATTGCATTCTGTTTAGTATGTTTCTTATGCATTCTAAACGTAGATATGGGATTTTTTGTTGATTTGTTCAGCGCTGTCACTTTTTAACGAATACAAACGTTTAAAGTATATTAATCATTAATGTCTGTAGATTTGGGTAATATATTTGGGTATATATTGCATTTATATTGTCTAGAATTTTATGTGAATGCTTATTGTGTCTACGAAGCCTAGGGATGTGTATAGTTTAGTTGTTGTGTGTAGCAAAGTTATTGCTTTAGGTAGATTTTAATCTTTCTTACCACATTATATGTGTAAATTTCATCTTCTGAAACTAAAAATGCTAGATCTGGGCATTAGGATTTGGGTAAATACGTCTTGTTTCAGAAGTTACACTATACAAATATACTTTCGTGCCACATTATATGCGTATTCAGGGTTCTGGAAATATTTTGAAAATCCACTTGCCCAGGGCAAGTGGATTTTCAAAAGTCACTTGCCCTGCCCATAATGTCACTTGCCCCACATCTAAGAACACTTAATTGCCCCAAAAATTGGCGCTGACCATTATTCGTGTTAAACTGGATGGACCGCCGCATAATTTGGACCATTATACTTAGTTAGAAAAAAACTATTATAGCGGTAGATTTGGTCAAGGATTTGTGTAAATATTTCTTGTTTCAGAAGTTTCACTATAAACATATACTTTCATGCCATGTTATATGTGTATATACTTTCGTGCCACGTTATAGGTGTATATTGTTAGATTTGGGCAAGGATTTGGGTAAATTTGGGCAAGGATTTGTGTAAATATGGGCAAGGATTTGTGTGGATTTGGGTAAGGATTTGGGTATTCCGTGCCACACCCGCAGACACCGTTGAAAGTATGCAACTGTTTCTTTTGTAATACCCTCGTTTTTACTATAGAAATTCCTCTGACCTTACACATCCAGATGAAATATCAATATCGTAAAAGAGGTCTGGTAAGGTCAGAGAAGGCTCGTTGTACCCGGGTACTGGATTATCCGAAATAAACAAAAGTTCGGCAAAACAAATACAGTTTACGAATTTTAGCGTAGTGTATGGGTATACCATGTTTAAATATCATTCAAGAGTACCAAATAATTATATTCAAAACAACATAAAATATACATACTCAAAATTAACTCTAATCAGCACAACTTCTAATTTTTAGCAGTTTTCCAATCGTGTTGCACCAAGAGTTGTTTCCCTTGCAACGGGGTGATGAACGGTGATAAGATAAACAAGACCCCGTACAAATAATCCCACTTATCAACATCAGAGTTCAAAAGGCAACATACTGTGATATGGTGATCAATGCGTGCAACTGATTGAGTGAGAATGTTGTCATTTTCAGCAATTAGCGTGTTAATTGTGATTGCAGTTATTGTTTATTTTATTTTCAAAAGGGAATTTGTGGTTCAAAAGAAAATTGATGACTTCCCTGTAAAATTTCCCAAGGACAAACTGAAAGGACAGGTATGCATAAAAAAAAGGGACAGTTCAATTCATTTCCATTTTGTTCATGTTAAAGGTTATTCATATTCTGCATCCAGGCCTGCCAAATTGCCAGAATTTTCCAGTCGCTGTCTGGATCTCCGGCTTTAATTGTACAATCTCCGGATTTTCCATCAAAACAAAATGTACTTTCATAGTTTATCAGCTATTTCGCGAATTGGTCCTGTTACGCTCCCTAGTCAGAGTGTTGAATCAGTGGGGGTCATTCGTGTAATGATCTGACTGAATATACAATTAAAACCTAATGACATATAATTAGTTCCTTCAGTGGCATAACGACATGCGTAATGCAGCAATATCTGTGATTTCTTTAATTGGTCAACCTAACTAAAATAGCAAGTGTGAGGAACTAGCAACCCCTTGTGTGTGGTACCACTATAACAGCTACTGCTGTGTACAATGATTGTAATTTGTATAAGAGTTGACTTTGTATTTGCATTTAGCACACATCTGTGTACAAAAGTAAGAGCACTTTCATAAAAAAACACAGTTGTGGTAGAAACTAAACCAAGTCTTTCCAATCAAATTACTATGCTAATTTATTATTTTTTATCAAACATTAATGCGTCAACTTATTAATTGCATAAATAATTTTAAATTTGCGCTTTAAAAATGGAGTGCGAAAATCAAGTCGCGCGTTTTAAATCTTAAATTTTAAAAATCTCAGGATTTTGTGTTAAAAAGTTTTGGCAGGCCTGTACTCGAGTACACCTTAAAAACAGGAAATAGTATTTATAACAAGAAATATCACTGTAAGTGACAAATGCCCCCGAAGTGACCTTTGACCTCTAAGTATGACCTTGACCTTGATGTCATGCAGTGTATTAGCCAGCCAACCGTGCAGCCGTCTTTTGCACGGCCGTTTTTGAAAAATTGCGGCCAATATTTGGGGGAGTGGGTGGGGGAAATTTTTTTTTTATTTTTTTTTATTTGCTCAACAACACTTCCAAACTCTTACTTTCTAAATATTGTTATGTTTTGTCTACATTTATAGAAGAAATATGATCTAAAATGTATTTTTTTCACCTTTATCTGTAAAAATAAATTACCCCAGAGACACCACTAAGATAAGATAAGATAAGATAAGCGACTTTATTTAAAGAGGGTAACATATTTAGTTTAAAACTAATCTTCCACATGGCCCTCTATTATTTACAACATTTTCAACAACAATACATGTCTAGTATAAAATGACATATCTGATGTACATTTCCAATTAAATCAAGTTCATCATCATCATTTTAGAATATATGGTGACTTATGACTTACACACACAATCACATTCACACATGAATTTCTCATTGACAGTGACATTTAGCAAAAAAAAATATATACAGATTAACAATATATGCTAAAACAAAATAAAAATAAAGTTTAAAAAAAACAAACAGTTGCAATAATCCAATAATTAAAGAAAAAACAATTTAAACATTTTTCATTAATTTAATTAAATTGCTTTGAAATGCCATTATTGATGATCTGTCTTTAATGTTGGTAGGTAAATTATTCCAAATTATTGGTCCTGAGTATGTTAAACTTTGTTTAAATATTTCTTTATTAGGTTTTGGTATTATGAAATTGTTTGAAGAACATGATCGTGTTATTGTTGTATTTTCATTAACTTGTCTTAATGTGAACATTTCATTGACATAAGATGGAGTTTTACATTTTGATATTTTATACATAAACTTTGCTTTTCTAAGATAGACTCTGTCAAACACTGTTAATATTTTCAAATCCTGCATGCTTTCTAATGAGTTTTCAACTTCATAATCAAGAATAACTTTGCAAGCTCTTTTTTGTAGTCGTAATATTCTATTTAAACTTGTCTGACAGGTTCCACCCCATATAACATTGCAATAATCTATGTGTGGTTGAATGTAAGCTTTATAAAACTGAATCCTATGATTGAGACTTAAGAATTGCTTAATTCTGGACAGAAGCCAAACATTTGATGATTTTTTTTTACATATATGATCAATGTGATTTTTCCATGTAATGTTGTTATCAATAAATACACCAAGTACTTTATCGTTTGGATAATCATGCTTAGATTTTCATCATTAACAGTCAATTTTATCTCTTTGCTTGTCGCGTATTGGTGCGTAGCGTGTGTTAGCAACTTATTTTGCACACCCTGTTTGCATATTTGCACACCCAGTTCTTGAATTTCGGCCTAATACACTGATGCCATGGCACTGGATTTTATGCGCGACACATCATCTTGTTGTGGTGAGCACTTGTGCCAAGTTATTTGAAAATCCGTCCATGAATGCCAGAGTTATTGACCGGACACGATTTGACTTTTGACCTCCAAGTGTGACCTTGACCTTGAAGATCCGGGTGTTGCGCGCTTCACATCGTCTTGTTATGGTGATCACTAGTGCCAAGTTATTGAAAAATCCCTGCAGGGGTTGTGACGTTACGGTCCGGACACAAAATTGCGTACCTGTTTTTTACCTATGAACTGCAATTGTGACCTTGACCTTTGAGGTATGGACCTGGGTTTTGCGCATGACACATCGTCTTGTTATGGTGATCACTTGTGCCACGTAATTTAAAAATCCCTGCAGGGGTTGTGATGTTACGGTCCGGACACGAAAATGCGTACCTGTTTTTTTACCTATGAACTGCAAGTGTGACCTTGACCTTTGAGGTATGGACCTTGGTGCGACACATCGTCTTGTTATGGTGATCACTTGTGCGAAGTTAATTAAAAATCCATGAAGGGGTTTTGAAAGTACATGCACTGCGGAATGACGAACGGACAGACGGAGAGTGCGATTATAAAAAAAGCACACAAATTTACTAAAAATATAATAATAAAGTCAAATTTATCAAATGGAATGTCGAATAAAAACTATTTAAATTAGATAAGTTCAAACTAAAAAACTGTAGCTTATTTTAATGTCAATTTATTTTGTGATCTATACCCATAAAGAATTTGAAGGCTTATTTCCAATGGGGTGATATTTTAAAGGTTAAGATTTTGGCAAGTGGAAAACAGAACCAAAGTAAAATTAAATTTGTTTTAAATAAACCCATAAATGACGACCTATATAATAATGCATAATTAAGTTATGTGAGATCATATGCTTATTTGTGGTTATATGCATTTATAAATAGATATTGACTAGAAATTATAGCATATATTGCATATTGTACTGCTGTCATTAGGCAGTGTTATAGTTACATGTTATTGTATGCTGGTCTTTTAACCTATCATGTATGAAAATGGTCTTTAAAGCTACAGACCCTCTATATAAATCGATTTCTTCTTTGTAGGCGTGTCTTTATTAATTTATAACTTCATGTTCACCCGCTCATGTCGAAATCGGGTATTTAAGCGAGCAAGTATAACGTAGGACATCATTTATTGTATAGACATCGACCAGTGCACATCGTACCTGTACACAGGTAAAATTATGATTTACAGAAGAAAAAAGAGTTGTCTCTTTCGGGACTCGAACACACGGCCTTCTGATTTCAAGTCAGGTACTCTACCACTGGGCTATAACGCTGCTTGAGAAAATGGTATACAAACTACAATTTATTATGAGGCAAAATTACTTAACATCAAAAAGCGCAACGGCTGTGGTTCAAATCCCGTTCCGGGCAAGTACTTTTTTTATAACATATATTCTGAAGCTGTATGTTTATCGATGTTACCTGTACGAAGGCTAATTAAAAATGTGATATTTTACGCATCGATTTCTGCCTTATATACTGTTTTTGGGGTGTTCGTCGATTTGAAACTATTTCACACGTGACTCATTCATATTCATGAGTTATTACCAGTTAATATAGAGGGTCTGTAGCTTTAAAATGAAATCTGGACATTTATGATGAACATTTTATATGCATGATTTAATCTCAACAGATCTCAGTTGTTTAACTCTGTGTTCAATGCTTAGTTAACTCTGTGTCAAATGTGCTTAGTTAACTCTGTGTTCAATGCTTAGTTAACTCTGTGTTCAATGCTTAGTTAACTCTGTGTACAGTGCTTAGATAACTCTGTGTTCAATGTTTAGTATTCAGAAACTTGAAAGTTGAATAGTTTACACTTGATCTTGGATCTAAATTTTTGATAAATCTAACAACTTTCTTTTGAGTAACCCTTAATTTATTTTTTATTTTTTAGCTCTACTGTTCAGAGATCAGCGGAGCTTATGCTGTGGTGCGGTGTCCGTCTGTCCGTAAACTTTTTTTTTGTAGCTGCTGAATGGATTTTCAGAAACTTTACAGAAATCTTGCCCATGAAGTCTAGTTGATCCTAGCAAAAATTCATGTTAATTTAAACAATATTTTATTCAAGTACTGAATGGGATTGGACAACAGGCAATGCCTATGTAAGACCTCTCCCGAATTCATGTTGATGTAAAATCCAAGATGGCCACCAAATCTAAAAATATATTTTTAAAAAAACAAGTTTGTAGCGACGACTTTTTGAAAACTTTAAGTGATATTGATATGGGACTTTTTCTAAAATGATCAGCATGACATGATGTTGATCATTGTCGAAAATTATTTTGATTTGACATTAAACATGGCTGCCAGTGGCCATCTTTGTTTACATAGAGTTATATAATGAAAACTTGTAGCGACTACTCTTCTGAAACTACTTACGGGGGCGTCCGTGGCCGAGTGGTTAACGTCTCTGACTTGAAATCACTTGCCCCTCACCGCTGTAGGTTCGATCCCTCAGGGGCCTAGGAATCTTTATGTGAGGAAGCTATCCAGCTGGCTTGCCGAACGTCGGTGGTTCTACCAAGGTGCCCGCCCGTGCACGAAAATTGCCCGGAGGGGCACCTGGGGTCTTCCTCCACCGGTGGAAGCTGGAAAGTCGTCATATGACCTTAGCTGTTGGTGCGACTATAAAATCCAATTCAATCAATCTGAAACTACTTGACGGATTTTCATGAAACTTCACACAAATGTTGCTCTGGGTGTCCAATTGATCCTAGCAAAACTTCAGGTCGGCCGTAAATTCAAGATGGCCGCCACAGCTAAAAATAGATTTTCAAAAAACAAGTTTGTAGCGAGTACTTCTTGAAAACTATAAGTGATATTGATATGGGACTTTTTCTAAAATGATCAGTATGGAATGGTGTTGATCCTTGTCGAAAATTATTTTGATGTGATGTTAAACATGGCCGCCAGCGGCCATCTTTGTTTACATAGAGTTATATAATGAAAACTTGTAGCGACTACTCCTCTGAAACTACTTGACGGATTTTCATGAAACTTTACAGGAATGTTGCTCTTGGTGACCCATTGATCCTAGCAAAACTTCAGGTCGGCCGGAAATTAAGATGGCCACCATGGCTAAAAATAGATTTTCAGAAAACTAAGTTTGTAGCGACTACTTCTTGAAAACTATAAGTGATATTGATATGGGACTTTTTCTAAAATGATCAGCATGACATGAAGTTGGTCCTTGTCGAAAATCGTTTTGTTAAACTTGGCTGTCAGCGGCAACCTTTTTTTTTTCATAGAATTATCTAGTAAAAACTTGTAGCGACTACTCCTCTGTATCTACTTGACGGATTTTCATGAATCTTCACAGGAATGTTACTCTTGATGTCTAATTGATCCTAGCAACATTTCAGGTCGGCCGGAAATTCAAGATGGCGCCATAACTAAAAATAGATTTTCAAAATACAAGTTTGTAGCGACTACTTCTTGAAAACTATAAGTGATATTGATATGTGACTTTTTCTAAAATGATCAGTATGACATGATGTTGATCCATGTCAAAAATTATTTGATTTGACTTTAAACATGGCCGCCAGCGGCCATCTTCGTTTACATAGAGTTATATAATGAAAACTTGTAGCGACTACTCCTCTGAAACTACTTGACGGATTTTTCATGAAACTTCACAGGAATGCTGATCTAGTTATCAAAAACCTATCAGTAGAGCTTCAAGGTCATTGACCTCTTGTTTGTTTGAACCTGCATACCAGGCTAACATGCAAAGTCAAACATTGAACTAGAGCTGAACAGAACGTTTGCTTGGTTTTGATTGAAAGAATAGACCCTTGCTTCCATAGAAACTATAGAAATTTCAGTCTGGCATTTACTTTTTGGACAATACCATTTACTATATGGTCCCCGGACAGAAAATTGTCTGTATTCACGCCCAAGTATTTAAGTTGAGTTTGAGAATTTATTATATAGTCATTGCATTTGACTTGAAAATTGCTGACTTTATTTATTTAACGTTTTGAACCAAATAACCTGCTTTCTTGTTTCCCTAAGTACAAGGATAATTTGTTGTCAACTAACCGGGGCGTCCGTGGCCGAGTGGTTAACGTCTCTGACTTGAAATCACTTGCCCCTCACCGCTGTAGGTTCGATCCCTCAGGGGCCTAGGAATCTTTATGTGAGGAAGCTATCCAGCTGGCTTGCGGAACGTGGGTGGTTCTACCCAGGTGCCCGCCCGTGCACGAAAATTGCCCGGAGGGGCACCTGGGGGTCTTCCTCCACCAATGGAAGCTGGAAAGTCGCCATATGACCTTAGCTGTTGGTGCGACTATAAAATCCAATTCAATTCAATTCAATTGTCAACTAACCAGGATGAACATGATTCTAGCACGCTGTCTACTTTTTGAGCTATATAATCTGGGTCTTCATGTGAAAATAGTATTACGCTGTCATCTTAAATCATAAGCACAAAAAATTCATTTATCAACATTAGCTGAAGCAGGTACAGTAGAAGTACTTCGGAAGCTGGAGGATACTCTCTGACATCCTTCCTTTATATTGAAGATCTATAGCAGGCCCGTTTCCAAGGACGGTTAATCGCTGATTAACACAGAGGTTCAGTGAGATCTTTAAAATGCACATGGTTTAATTTTGCTCTACCTGCACATGGGACTGATAGCTTCACATCCCCAAATAAGGTACTGCAGGAGTGCATTGAAAAATCCGGAATGTAACCCAACTGGAAATCAAACCCAGGACTTCTGGCACATGAGGCAAGTCTGCTAACCACTTAGCCATCGCAACTCCATAGATCATAGGGAGGTCAGTTTATTAAGGTGGAGGAAAGACCAACCATGTTTCTTGGTAACAGGATAATCCGTTCGCAACCCTCCAACCTCAGCAAGTTAACTGACACATGTTTTTACATACCAAAAAACATTAGACTCTGATTAGGATCCAAAGTCACTAAAACATGTATTGATATTGTCATTTTTCATTGAACGTGACTAGAGTTGATCTGGGAGAGCTCATGATCAAACTGAGCCGCATGTTACCTTCGGTTTAACTATTGTTTGTGAAAGGTATAGTCTAGAAATTCCGACTTCTGTGGAGTTTTGGTGTTAACTCATCAATATTAATTTGTGTGGGGTTCATATTGCTGTGAATTGTACATATATTTCAATAACCTCGAACACAAAGCAAGAATTTATAGTAGATTTTGAGCATCTTAATATGAATTAATATTAATGATTTATACAACAAAAACTAGCCGTGTCAGGTTTTTAGACCAAACTATTTAATTCGCAATAAATAACTCGGATGGATCATGGGGCCTAGTTAAGTGAAAATGTACATTGAATATGCAACTGAAAAACAGTATGTTGGTTTTAATGTCTTGCTTTTTCGAAGGAAAAAAAGAGACAGGTGTTGCTTTTCCGGCGGAGAGGGCATCAACGTTCGACTTTTGAGTTTAGGTCACTTTCTCACAAACTGTATGCACTAGAACTTTCAAACTTTATTTATAGTTATATCTTGGGTGGTACATCGCAAAGTGACAAAGGAAATGTGGATTTGACATTGACCTTCCAAGCAAAGGGCAGATAACTTAATTTTTGAGTCGCCTTTTCAAAGAAAAACGCGATACATAGGGATCAGTTTGTCGTCCATCAGTCAGTCCGTCCGTCACGAAAACTTAACGTTGGCTATAACTTTCTTATTTCTTGATATTTCTTCATCAAACTTTCAATATATACTTATCATGACAGCATCGACATGACCATACTAAAATATAAAGGTCATGTTCACACTGAAGGTCATTCATTATATGGGTTAAATATTCATTTTTAGCTTGACTGATCAGAGATCAGCAGAGCTTATGCCGTGGTGCGTCGTCCGTCTGTCCGTCCGTCTGTCTGTCCGTAAACTTTTATTTGTAGCGACTACTCCTCTGAAACTACTGGATGGATATTCATGAAACTTTACAGAAATGTTGCCCATAAAGTCTAGTTGATCCTAGAAAAAATTCAGTTTGATGTGAAATCCAAGATGGCCGCCAAAGCTAAAAATAGATTTTTAGCTCGACTGATCAGAGATTAGCAGAGCTTATGCAGTGGTGCGGCGTCCGTTGTCCGTCCGTCCATCTGTCCGTCCGTCTGTCCGTAAACTTTTATTTGTAGCGACTACTCCTCTGAAACTACTGGATGGATATTTATGAAACTTCACAGAAATGTTGCCCATGAAGTCTAGTTGATCCTAGCAAAAATTGATGTTGATGTAAAATCCAATATGGCCGCCAAAGCTAAAAATAGATTTTTAAAATACAAGTTTGTAGCGACTACTTCTTGAAAACTATAAGTGATATTGATATAGGACTTTTTCTAAAATGATCAGCATGACATGATGTTGTTCCTTGACAAAAATCGTTTTGATTCGACGTTAAACATGGCTGCCAGTGGCCATCTTTGTTTACATAGAGTTATATAGTAAAAACTTGTAGCGACTACTCCTCTGAAACTACTTGGCTGATTTTCATGACACTTTACAGGAATGTTGCTCTTGATGTCTAATTGATCCTACCAAAACTTCAGGTCGGCTGGAAATTAAGATGGCCACCATGGCTAAAAATAGATTTTCAAAAAACTAAGTTTGTAGGGACTACTTCTTGAAAACTATAAGTGATATTGATATGGGACTTTTTCTAAAATGATCAGCATGACATGATGTTGATCCGAGTCGAACATTATTTTGATTCAACGTTAAACATGGCTGCCAGTGGCCATCTTTGTTTACATAGAGTTATATAGTAAAAACTTGTAGCGACTACTCTTCTGAAACTACTTGATGGATGTTCATGAAACTTCACAGGAATGTTGCTCTTGATGTCTAGTTGATCCTATAAAAATTTCAGGCTGGTTGGAAATTCAAAATGGCCGCCACGGCTACAAATAGATTTAAAATAAATAAATTTGTAGCGACTACTTCTTGAAAACTGTAAGTGATATTGATATGGAACATTTTCTAAAATGATCAGCATGACATGATGTTGATCCTTGTCGAAATGTATTTCGATGCGACTTTAAACATGGCCGCTAGTGGCCATCTTTGTTTACATAGATTTATATAGTAAAAACTTGTAGAGACTACTCCTCTGAAACGACTTGACGAATTTTTATGTAACTTCACAGGAATGTTGCTCTTGGTGTCTAATTGATCCCAGATTTTTTTTAGGTCAGCTGGAAATTCAAGATGGCCACCATGGCTAAAAACAGATTTTTTTTTAAAAAGTTTGTAGCAACTACTTCTTGAAAACTGTAAGTGATATTGATAAGGGACTTTTTCTAAAATGATCAGCATGACATGATGTTGATCCTTGTCGAAAATTATTTTGAATCAAAATTAAACCTGGGCACCAGTGGCCATCATTGTTTACATAGAGTTTGTATAGTAAAAATTGTAGTGACTACTCCTCTGAAACTACTAGACGGATTTTCATGAAACTTCACAGGAATGTTGCTCTTGATATCTAGTTAATTCTAGCAAAATTTCAGGTCAGCTGGAAATTCAAACATAGATATTTAAAAACAAGTTTGTAGCGACTACTTCTTGAAAACTGTAAGTGATATTGATATGGGACTTTTTCTGAAATGATCAGCATGACAAGATGTTGATCCTTGTCGAAAATTATTTTGATTCGACATTAAACAAAAGACTACTTGACAGATTTTTATGAAACTTCACAGGAATGCTGACCTAGCTATCAAAATCTATCAGTAGAGCTTCAAGGTCATTGACCTCTTTTTAAAATACAAGTTTGTAGCGACTACTTCTTGAAAACTCTAAGTGATATTGATATGGGACTTTTTCTAAAATGATCAGCATGGCATGATGTTGGTCCTTGTCAAAAATCGTTTTGATTCGATGTTATTCATGGCTGTCAGCGGCAATCTTTGTTTACATAGAGTTATATAATGAAAACTTGTAGCGACTACTTCTCTGAAACAACTTGACGGATTTTCATGAAACTTCACAGGAATGTTGCTCTTGATGTCTAATTGATTCTAGTAAAATTTCAGGTCGGCCGGAAATTCAAGATGGCCACCACAGCTAAAAATATTTTTTTCAAAAAACAAGTTTGTAGCGACTACTTCCTGAAATCAAAATGAATCAGTAGAGCTTCAAGGTCATTGACCTCTTGTTTTCTTCCCAAAAACTTAAGGTTGGCTATAACTTTCGCATTTCTTGATATTTCTTCATCAAACTTTCAATATATACTCATCATGACAAGGTCGACATGACCAGACTAAAATATAAAGGTAAAGGTCACAATGAAGGTCATTAAAAAAAATATTCGCGAAGACTTAACGTTGGCTATAACTTTCTCATTTCTTGATATTTCTTCATCAAATTTTCAATATTTACTCATCATGACAACATCAACATGATAATATAAGGTCACACTGAAGGTCATTATATTTAACCCATATAATGACCTTCAGTGTGACCTTATATGGGTTAAATACTCATTTTTTTCTTCACGAAAACTTAGTCAAGCCAATTTGTTCAAGGGTCCAAAAAAACTTATGCTGTATTTTAAGAACCTGTGAAAAATTGTATACTTTTAATAGGCAAGTATACATTATTATATGACCTGAACACCTGGATATAGTTTTGATAAACAGTTTTATTGTTATTTGGCAGGTTAATTTTTTTAATAATGACCTTAATCTTTTTAATCACTTTGTCTTGATCAGGCATTTAACCCTATCATCTTTATTTCACCTTCGCCTGTTTTTAGCTCTACTGTCCGTCCGTAAACCTTTTTTGTAGCGACTGCTCCTCTGAAACTACTGAATGGATTTTCATGAAACTTTACAGAGATGTTGCCCATGAAGTCTAGTTGATCCTAGTAAAAATTCATGTTGATGTGAAATTCAAGATGGCCACCAAATCTAAAAATAGATTTTTAAAAAACAAGTTTGTATCAACTACTTCTTGAAAACTATAAGTGATATTGATATGGGACTTTTTCTAAAATGATCAGCACGATTCGACGTTAAACATGGCTGCCAGCGGCCATCTTTGTTTATATAGAGTTATTTAGTAAAAACTTTTAGCGACTACTCCTCTGAAACTACTTGACGGATTTTCATGAAACTTCACAGGAATGTTGCTCTTGATGTCTAATTGATCCTAGCTTAATTTCAGGTCAGCCGGAAATTCAAGATGGCCGCCACGGCTAAAAATAAATTTTCAAAAAACAAGTTTGTAGCGACTACTTCTTGAAAAACTATAAGTGATATTGATATGCGTCTTATCCTAAAATGATCAGTATGACATGATGTTTTGAAAATTATTTTGATTCGATGTTAAACATGGCTGCCAGCGGCCATCTTTATTTACATAGAGTTTATATAATGAAAACTTGTAGAGACTACTCCTTTGAAACTACTTGACGGATTTTCATGAAACTTCACACGAATGTTGCTCTTGATGTCCAATTGATCCTAGCAAAACTTCAGGTCGGCCGGAAATTTAAGATGACCACCATGGCTATAAATAGATTTACAAAAAAGAAGTTTGTAGCGACTACTTATTGAAAACAATAAGTGATATTGATATGGGACTTTTTCTAAAATGATCAGCATGACATGATGTTGGTCCTTGTCGAAAATCGTTTTGATTCAATGTTAAACATGGCTGTCAGCGGCCATGTTTGTTTACATAGAGTTATCTAGTAAAAACTTGTAGCGACTACTCCTCTGTAACTACTCAACGTATTTTCATGAAACTCCACAGGTATGTTGCTCTTGATGTCTTATTGATCTTAGCAAAATTTCAGGTCGTCCTGAAATTCAAGATGGCCGCCATCGCTAAAAATAGATTTTCAAAATACATGTTTGTAGCGACTAATTCTTGAAAACTATAAGTGATATGGGACTTTTTCTAA
The DNA here is from genome assembly GCA_037043455.1 of Cyrtodaria siliqua. Lineage (NCBI taxonomy): Eukaryota > Metazoa > Mollusca > Bivalvia > Adapedonta > Hiatellidae > Cyrtodaria > Cyrtodaria siliqua. The sequence goes on from JAWPHD010013135.1 coordinate 16,903, forward strand.
AATGATCAGTATGACATGATATTGATCCTTGTCAAAAATTATTTTGACATTAAACATGGCCGCCAGTGGCCATCTTTGTTTACATAAAGTTATATAATGAAAACTCTGAAACTACTTGACGGATTTTCATGGAACTTCACAGGAATGCTGATCTAGCTATCAAAAACCTATCAATAGAGCTTCAAGGTCATTGACCTCTTGTTAAGACATCTTTTACACTTTTTATCTAACTCACACTGCACAGAGGTCCACCTGCACATAATCTTCGAAGGAGGGTGTTGCAGTATATATAGATAGATAGATAGTCTATATTTCTAATTTCAGTCTGCTGATAGAGAATGGTACGATGTGGCAATTGTTGGAGCAGGACCAGCAGGGTCAACTTGTGCCTACTTTCTTGGTAACTGATCTTCTATCATATTGGCCACACTTCTTAAAAAAATCATGCAACATTTTGCTGGTGTTTTTTTGTTACACTATATGCATATTTGTGAATCATATTTTATTTATATTTATAAACTGCATTTAGTTTAAGCCATCTTTTTTTGTATATTACGAAATGTTAAGAATAATTTATCAATTATTTGGTAAAACTAGCACAGATAAACATTTCGATTTTTTTATTTCCCCAAAATTTACAAGCAGATTCAGTAGCATGGCTGACATTGAATAATATAAATAAGTCCGTTTCTCATTTCACCAGTCCGGAGATATCTCAAGATTGCCCTGTGCTTCCTGAGTCCAGAATGAAAATCTTGTAAATCTTTATAAACTTTTTTACATTATTTTATTCAGTCTCGGTCTATAATTTTATTTTTTTTGAATATAAATTTTAAATCCAACACTTTTATAAAACAGCAACATGCCGCCAAGAAATTTAAAAAAGAAAAAGAAAAAGTAGGGGTTGTCAAATATTTAAAAAATGGGGGAAAAAAATGAAATGTTGGTTTTACATCCCATTAAGACATCATGTAAGGTTTTATTGCATACACATTAAGACATCATGTAAGGTTTTATTGCATACACATTAAGACATCATATAAGGTTTTATTGGATACACATTTACAAGCTCCGTTTACTTTCAATGTAACAGGAAACATCAATATTCGCTCATATTGAGGTGTAGTAAAGTCATATTGGGTGTGACTAATGTATACTCTTTCGTGATTGATGCAATGTTCTGTTTATGTTATGTGAGGTAAACAATGTTGATTTCACTGTGAAAAATTCCCACAATATAACAACAATATGCAAATGTAATAACCTATAAATATTGGGACAGCAACCTCAGGGGGAGATGAGATGAAGGATGAATTTTCCCATCAGACATGATGACGCGAGCGAACGCATATGGGGCAGAGGTCTGTAGCTCTAAAGGTCTCACACCACAATTAATTTTCCCATAGGGTTACTGTACAGACTTTTCCAACATCTGAGCTTTAAAGCAGGGCAGCAGACATTGTTGTTGGTTTAATATCTTCAGTATAGCCAAGACCAGTAATTTAAAACAATAAAATACATAAGTTAGCCAGTTTTTTTTTTTTCTCGCTCATGTTTTGTGAACCCTATGGAAAATACAGAATTCATACACTATCTAGCTGAATATGTGGTGCTTAGGTCAAACAGTTCTGAAATTTGAATGAAACCTCATATCAACATGGGATTTTCTGTATCATCTGTCTTTTACACTGCAGATGTATGCTAAAGCAAAGAAAAACCTATTTTTCTAATTAAAAATTGTCTAAAATTGAGAAAAAATAGAATTATTTTCTGTTTTCCTTTTGTCTCTAGGTCCGTGAGCTTTCAGGGGAGATAAAAGAGGTGTGAGACCTGAAGAGAGTAAATATTTTTAGCAACATCATCCATAACATAGCATTTAGTAGCTATGTGCAGTACCTATAAAATAAGACCATAAGCATGCTTCTATCATATTTACAAGTGAAATGATTCAGGATTATGTGATTGAGAGTAACGCGTGGATTCGACAAGTTCCCGCTGTGAAATAGAAGTCCAAAACATGTTTTCATAATATGTAGCATTTGTGTGATTACTACACCATTTGTGCCTCAATCTACATGAGATTTTTACCACAATCTCCTTTTGTCATCTGCTATCTTATAATTATGATTAAAATAATATTAGTTCATAACATGGTATCAAACATATGTATTCAATGATCAACTGCTGAAATTTGAATAGGAAAAATATCATTTCTTTCTGTATCCATGGTAACAAGATAAAAGTCTAAAGTATACCAATCAATAGCTATGCATTTAGATTCTACATGTCAAATTAACCCCCAAATAAGCTTAGGTCTGAGTATATGAAAAAATATGAAAGTCTGAGTATCACTTGAATTTTGGCGGTATTGTGCCTTTAACATAAAAATACACAAGAAATGCCACCAAATGTAGTATTTCTGTAATATATCTGCCATTTTTGTCTCAATCTGCATGAAAATTTCCCCAAACATGATCTGTGTCACCTGCTTTCAGGAAATGCAACACAATACATAAATACCCCATATAGAATAAAAATAATTGAAGCTGTAACTGTAACTGTTTCGGTAAAAAAATAAAAAATTCAAGAACTGCACCTCTTTCGACTAGATAACAGAAATACAATAATGAGAAATTCCACCTAGTAAACAGAACAGCAACATTATTTGTCTCTGTAATAAATATGGAGAACACCAACAGAAACTTGATAGTTGGAAGATACAACAACAACAACAACAGCAGCAACAACAATCACTTATGTGATCACTGTCCAGTATGGCATACAAAGATCAGATGTTGACAACTTTAAATTTGAGACATCAACAATATGGGAGATATCAGATGTATCAAATTAGATATCTGCTGTCTCTGTGATATTTCCTTACAGAAACATGTGGCTTCTGACACAATGCACATGTATACACCAGAAAACATCATGTTTTTATTTATCACATGAGTTGTCATAATTACACAGCTGTCAAAAAAGTATACATACATGCACACAAATTGCTCGAAAATGTTATTATGAGATTTATATCAAATACCTGATATGGGCATATACTGGACACAATATGTGCCAAACACATTCTTCATCTGTACCAACAACTAGTTGAAATTGTCTGACAAATCATTACTTTGAAACTAACACACAAATCAATTGAATCAAGGTGTATAACGGGCTTTAAAAAAAAGACGTTTGTGTGACTATGATGAAAAATTAGCTACTCTTCAGGTCTCACACCACAATTAATTTTCCCATAGGGTTACTGTACAGCCTTTTCCAACATCTGAGCTTCAAAGCAGGGCAGCAGACATTGTTGTTGGTTTAATATCTTCAGTATAGCCAAGACCAGTAATTTAAAACAATAAAATACATAAGTTAGCCAGGTTGGTTTTTTTTCTCGCTCATGTTTTGTGAACCCTATGGAAAATACAAAATTCATACACTATCTAGCTGAATATGTGGTGCTTAGGTCAAACAATTCTGAAATTTGAATGAAACCTCATATCAACATGGGATTTTCTGTATCATCTTGTCATTTACACTGCAGATGTATGCTAAAGCAAAGAAAAACCTATTTTCAAATTAAAAATAGCCTAAAATTGAGAAAAATTAGAATTATTTTCTGTTTTCCTTTTGTCTCTAGGTCCATGTGCTTTCAGGGGAGATAATAGAGGTGTGAGACCTGAAGCACAAGGCCTTACCCACTGAGCTAACGAGGCCGCTAAAAACAAATATCAACCTGTATCATGAACACCTGGATATACACCAGGGCCTGTATTCATAAAGCTTCTTATCGATATCTAAACTTCAAGTCAGATTTTGTCATTATTTTAAATTACCTTTTTCTACCGATTTATGACGTTTTCTTGATATTGTTATTTATGTTATGGATAATTAAAAACTATAGATAAATATTTATCTTAAAATAAATGGTTTGTATCGTCGAGGAGAGGGTAATAAGGATATTTAAAACTGTGTGAAAATCTTAAATTTTGACATAAGGAATATTTTCCACTTAAATTGCTTTATGAATACTGGCCCTGGACCTTATACACACACTTTAGTTTACACATAAACTTAATGTTCAATTTTCCTGTCTCCAGCAAATCTCGGATTGAAGTGCCTGCTTCTTGAAAAGAAGAAATTCCCGCGAGACAAATATTGCGGGGATGCAGTGTGTAAAACAGCCATCGAGATCTTGATGGAGATGGGAATCTACGAACAACTCATCAAGGAGGGAAAAGCTCATGTGGTAGGATACTCACCTATTCTACATTAATTACTGTGAAATTGACATTTAGTTAAGAGGGCAGGACAGTTTGTGATTTTCTTCCAAAATGCAACTTGGATGGGACAGTTAATGATTCAGCTAAAACATGCAAGTCATGATTCTTTATTTAAAATAAACGAAAACTACAGATTTGTCAGACTAAAATGCTACTGGTATAAGTGTAAATGTATTGAATTTGATGTCATGGTTGATCAAGCCACTTGGCATTTTGTGTATATTTTTTAAATGATTCACATTGGAAATGTTATAACTAATATTCTCGCTACACATGACTACTCGTATATATGCTACACGGGTCTCCTGAATGAACTGGTTTTTAGCTCTACTAGTCTTTTCTGGCGAAAGGACAGTAGGAGCATTTGCCATGGTCTTTTGTCCGTCGTCTGCCCGTCTTCCATTATCTTTATGATGTAAACCTACAAACATCTTCATTTTGCATCCAAATTTTATCAGACTTGGCCATACGAGCTCAGACATGTTGGATAATAAACACCAGAGTTATAGCCCTTGATTTAATGAAAAATGCCTATTTTGCCTTGTCAACACTCCAGTGCCTTCATTTTGCATCTGCTCTTTACTAGACTAGGCCACACGAAATAACGCTATCTTTTGCCTTGTCAATACTCTAGCATGTTGCATCAGATCTTTACCAAACTTAACCAGTAATGATATTAATGCAAGTTCGGACAAGTTCGAAAACCAGCAAAATCTGACTAATAACACTAGAGTTATGGCCCTTGCTTTATTTACCGGGTTACGACAGTAGGGCCTAAATTTTCATCTGATCTTTACCAGTTTGTTGATAGTATAAAATTTCAACAAGTTTGAAAACCAGCTAGATCATACCTGTAACATGGGAGTAATGGCCATTGATTTTGACAATAAGAGCTTCATTTTCCATCAGTCCTTTACCCAAACTTGTCCAGATTTTTGATTTAAATGAAGGTCAGACAAGTTCAAAAACCAGCCAGATCAGACTAGTAACACCAGGATTATGGCCCTTGATTTTCTTAAATATGCTGTATTTTGCCTTGTTAAGAAGATGGGGGCCTTAATTTTTATACACAGTTACACATAGAGTTATAAAGGAAAATCTTTAAAAAAAACATTCTGTTCTGAAACTACTTCAGCTAGAGGTCTAATATTTTGCATGAACCTGAAGCGTTTTGTCCTATCAAGTTTATTCAAATCGAGACTATGGGGTCAAATTTGCTTTACTTGGAAACCGTTGAGATTCTCACTCTTTAACCATATATACACTTAATGGGCATGAAGAGATGGATACAACCAGCATCGTCCCCATCCCTTGTCTATCCCCACATTTTGGCCCTAAATTCCACTAAATTGTTCAGCCAGTAGAGCGATACAGACCTTCTTGGGCCTCTTGATTAAGTGGTTAATGTCATGAAGAAGATAATCATTGATGGGTACAATGTACAATGTAATTATGTGACAAGGTCATATACTGTGCATATTCTATTATTACAATATTAAAGTTTTGATAATTGTATTTGAGCAGGTCACTTTCACAATATCTTGTCACTACATAATTTCACATTACATTGACTGTTGCAGAAATTATACTTTTATTAAAATGTTGACAAGTTTCCATCAATGGAAATTTACGTAAAGTGAGAACTAGTCAAAATAAAGAGGCCTTCATTTAAACCTTGTATTCAAATTGTTTATAAGTTTATTTCTGTGACATTCACTATCTCATGCATGGTGAAACATCGAAAGTATACAAAAGATTTCAATTATTTATTTTATGGAGAATATTACACAAAAAAATGATACAACATTTATTATTTATTTATATATAGGTGGAGAGGTGAATGTTTGAATCATGCCAGTTATTCATTACACTTCATTATTATACATTATGTCTTTTAAAAAATCCAATTTATACACATTCCATAACAACAATAAGAAATGGGTTTACAGTTGTTGTTTTTTTCTTCGTAGTGAACCAACTTTTGTCAAGTATTACTAAACATTATCTGAATTTGTTTAATAGCTTATCAACACATTATAGGTTATTTAGAGCTTCCCCAGAAAGAGGGGAAGTATACAAAGGAATCCGGGAACATAACCTGTTCTTAATAATGAATAGATTCCTATGGTTGTTTAAAGTTTTTATATGAAAGACGTCCATACACTGGACCATCCGGTTTATGTCCCCATCAGACAGATGAGGCTAAGGGAATGTGTCTGGTCCAAGAACATGATTGAACATTAAATTATGATAATAAAGACAAAGATAACCACAATATGCGGGTTGTACGTTACACGGTTATAACAACATATAAATGAAGAAGCACAATTGAAACACACAGATGTTTTGTGTCGAACTCTCGAATATACCTATAACATGCCTCCCATATTACAGGCTGACAGTGGAGGTATGTGCAGCCCGGGTGGCCTGAGCTACATAGGCAGGAGTAAAGATGGATACGGAGACATACCCGCAGCCTTCGCCTGCAAAAGAATACTCCTGGATGAAGCCATCGCCATGGCAGCCAGACGGTAACCATTTGTTAACATGTTGGCTAGTGTAAGGATTACGTCTCTTGTTGTGTGATCCATGTCAGAATTAAGTCCCTTGATGTGTGATCCATAAAAGGATTACGTCCCTTGATGTGTGATCAATGTCAGTATTAAGTCCCTTGTTGTGTGATCCATGTTAAGGATTACGTCCCTTGATGTGTGTTCCATGTTATAATTAAGTCCCTTGTTGTGTGATCCATATAAGGATTACATCCCTTGCTGTGTGATCCATGTAAGGATTACGTCCCTTGTTGTTTGATCCATATAAGGATTACGTCCCTTGTTATGTGATCCATGTCAGGATTAAGTCCCTTGTTGTGTGATCCATGTTAAGGATTACGTCCCTTGCAGTGTGATCCATATAAGGATTACGTCCCTTGCTGTGTGATCCATGTAAGGATTACGTCTCTTGTTGTTTGATCCATATAAGGATTACGTCCCTTGTTATGTGATCCATGTCAGGATTAAGTCCCTTGTTGTGTGATCCATGTTAAGGATTACGTCCCTTGCAGTGTGATCCATATAAGGATTACGTCCCTTGTTGTGTGATCCATGTCAGGATTAAGTCCCTTGTTGTGTGATCCATGTTAAGGGTTACGTCCATTGCTGTGTGATCCATGTCAGGATTAAGTCCCTTGTTGTGTGATCCATGTTAAGGATTACGTCCCTTGCTGTGTGATCCATGTAAGGATTACGTCCCTTGTTGTGTGATCCATATAAGGATTACGTCCCTTGCTGTGTGATCCATGTAAGGATTACGCCCCTTGTTGTGTGATCCATATAAAGATTACGTCCCTTGCTGTGTGATCCATGTAAGGATTACGTCCCTTGCTGTGTGAACTATGTAAGGATTACGTCCCTTGCTGTGTGATCCATATAAGGATTACGTCCCTTGCTGTGTGATCCATGTCAGGATTAAGTCCCTTGTTGTGTGATCCATATAAGGATTATACCTTCTTTGTTGTGTGATCCATATAAGGAGTACGTCCCTTGATGTGTGACCCATGTCAGGATTAATTCCCTTGATGTGTGATCCATGTCAGGATTAATTCCCTTGTTGTGTGATCCATGGCAGGATTAAGTCCCTTGTTGTGTGATCCATGTCAGGATCATTGTTGTGTGATCCATATTAAGGATTATGTCCCTTGATGTTTGATCCATGTTAATGATTACATCAAGGTTTACGTCCCTTGATGTGTGGTCCACGTCTCTTGATGTGTGATCCATGTTAAGGATTATGTCCTTTGCTGTGTGATTCATATTAAGGATTATGTCCCTTGATGTGTGATCCATGTTTAGGATTATGTCCCTTGATGTGTGATCCATGTTAAGGTTTACGTCCCTTGATGTGTGATCCATGTTTAGGATTAAGTCGCTTTGTTGTGTGATCCATACAGGATTACGTCCCTTGATTTGTGATCCATGTTAAGGTTTTACGTCCCTTGATGTGTGATCCATGTTTAGGATTATGACCCTTGATGTGTGAACAATGTTAAGGTTTGTGTCCCTTGATGTGTAATCCATGTCATGATTAAGTCCTTTGTTGTGTGATCCATACAGGATTACGTCCCTTGATGTGTGATCCATGTTAAGGTTTACGTACCTTGTTGTGTGATCCATGTTAAGGTTTATGTCCCTTGATGTGTGAGCTATGTTAAGGATTATGGCCATTGATGTGCAATCCATGTCAGGATTAAGTCCTTTGTTGTGTGATCCATATAGGATTATGTTCCTTGATGTGTGATCCATGTTAAGGATTACATCGCTTGATGTGTGCGCCATGTTAAGGATTATGTCCATTGAAGTGCAATCCATGTTAAGGGTTATGTCTCTTGTTGTGTGAGCAATGTTAAGGATTATGTCCCATGATGTGCAGTCCATGTTAAGGTTTACGTCCCTTGATGTGTGATCCATGTCAGGATTAAGTCCTTTGTTGTGTGATCCATACAGGATTATGTCCCTTGATGTGTGATCCATGTTAAGGTTTATGTCCCTTGATGTGTGATCCATGTTAAGGTTTATGTCCCTTGATGTGTGATCCATGTTAAGGTTGATGTCCCTTGATGTGTGATCCATGTTAAGGTTTATGTCCCTTGATGTGTGATCCATGTTAAGGTTTATGTCCCTTGATGTGTGATCCATGTTAAGGTTTATGTCCCTTGATGTGTGATCCATGTTAAGGATTATGCCCTTGATGTGCGATCCATGTTAAGGATTATGTCTCTTGATGTGTGATCCATGTTAAGGTTTATGTCCCTTGATGTGTGATCCATGTTAAGGTTTATGTCCCTTGGTGTGTGATCCATGTTAAGGTTTATGTCCCTTGGTGTGTGATCCATGTTAAGGTTTATGTCCCTTGATGTGTCATCCATGTTAAGGTTTATGTCCCTTGATGTGTGATCCATGTTAAGGATTATGTCTCTTGATGTGTGATCCATGTTAAGGTTTATGTCCTTTGATGTGTGATCCATGTTAAGGTTTATGTCCCTTGATGTGTGATCCATGTTAAGGTTTATGTCCCTTGATGTGTCATCCATGTTAAGGTTTATGTCCCTTGGTGTGTGATCCATGTTAAGGTTTATGTCCCTTGATGTGTCATCCATGTTAAGGTTTATGTCCCTTGATGTGTCATCCATGTTAAGGTTTATGTCCCTTGATGTGTCATCCATTTTAAGATTTATAAGAGGGATGACATTGACATCATTACCTATCCACATTTGGATGGGGACGTACCTCGTGCTACATCATATGGGTTTTTTATCTCCCAGCTAATTCGTTTTGCTTGGGCATGTAACAATGTTAAGGATTTCAGTGATTGAAATCAAATTATCAATTTCTTCGGCAAGGTTTTTGTTATCATAAACTACGTAGATCTTTTCAAAGTGCTATCGCCGCAACGAAAACCTGCTGGAGAAGTACTACACCAACCTAAAAACTTTTCTGCAAATAGGAATATCACAACCTTTATTCATGGAGATGTGATCTATAAACTTTGGAAATTAGAGGGTTCTGACGGATTTCCTGACCCCTTACAAAATTAATGTCCCTTGACTTGTGATTCATGTAAGGATTGCATCCCTTGATGTGTGATCCATGTTAAGGTTTATGTCCCTTGACTTGTGATACCTTTAAGGATTGCATCCCTTGATGTGTGAAGGTTTATGTCCCTTGATGTGTAGTTCATGTTAAGGATTATGTTCCTTGATGTATGATCCATTTAAGGATTATACCCCTTGATGTGTAATCCATTTTAACGATTATGCCCTTGATGTGTGATCCATGTTAATGATTATGCCGTTGATGTATAATCCATGTTAAGGTTTAGGTCCCTTGATGTGTGATCCATGTTAATGATTATGCCGTTGATGTGTAATCCATCTTAAGGTGTATGTCCCTTGATGTGTGATCCATGTTAATGATTATGCCCTTGATGTGTAATCCATGTTAAGGTTTAGGTCCCTTGATGTGTGATCCATGTTAAGATGTATGTCCCTTGATGTGTGATCCATGTTAAGTATTATGCCCTTGATGTGTGATCCATGTTAAGTATTATGCCCTTGATGTGTGATCCATGTTAATGATTATGCCCTTGATGTGTAATCCATGTTATACATTATACATGTTTATGGCATATAGTCCTTCTCTCTGTCATCAGAATCAGTATCGGTGTACACTTCACACATGTGTACATCTACATGACAGCTACATCTCCCTAACCCTTCACACATGTGTACATCTACATGACAGTATACTTCACACATGTTTACATCTACATGGCAGTACACTTCACACATGTTTACATCTACATGACAGCCACATGACCACTGTACACTTCACACATGTGTACATCTGCATGACAGTACACTTCACACATGTGTACATCTACATGACAGTACACATCACACATGTGTACATCTACATGACAGTACACTTCACACATGTTTACATCTACATGACAGCTACATGACCACTGTACACTTCACACATGTGTACATCTGCATGACAGTACACTTCACACATGTGTACATCTGCATGACAGTACACTTCACACATGCGTACATCTATATGACAGTACACTTCACACATGTGTACATCTGCATGACAGTACACTTCACACATGTGTACATCTACATGACAGCTACATGACCACTGTACACTTCACACATGTGTACATCTACATCACAGTACACTTCACACATGTTTAAATCTACATAACAGCTACATGTCCCTAACCACTGTACACTTCACATGTGTACTTCTACATGACAGCTACATGTCCCTAACCACTGTACACTACACATGTGTACTTCTACATGACAGCTACATGTCCCTAACCACTGTACACTTCACATGTGTACTTCTACATGACAGCTACATGTCCCTAACCACTGTACACTTCACATGTGTACATCTACATGACAGCTACATGTCCCTAACCACTGTACACTTCACATGTGTACTTCTACATGACAGCTACATGTACCTAACCACTGTACACTACACATGTGTACTTCTACATGACAGCTACATGTACCTAACCACTGTACACTTCACACATGTGTACATCTACATGACAGCTACATGTCCCTAACCACTGTACACTACACACACGTGTACATCTACATGACAGCTACATGTACCTAACCACTGTACACTACACACACGTGTACTTCTACATGACAGCTACATGTCCAAAACTTTTCGCAGTTTCTTAATTTACATTCAAGTTTTAAGTCCATTTCTCGGACCAGAAGCCGTAGAGCTTTCAAACTTCACACATGTTGGCATCAACATGACAGCAGTAAGAAGGTCAATACAAATGTACATTGTGATTTATTTAATGCTTACATCTATGTACAGGATGGGTGCAGATCTGAAGGAAGAACATCCCGTAGCAGACGCAAACTTTGACACAGAAACCAGTCTGTGGAATATACAGATTGAAGACCAGTTAGAAATATCGTACAAAGCCAGGGTAATATACCTGCATAAACTTACAACTGGACCTCAAGGTTTTACCAGTGGGGTTATGTGCACATAAATTTTCCAAATTAATGAACTTTCAACCATAATAAGTTTTCTGTCTTAATGATTTTTTTGTACTTTGACCCTGCCCGCAGTTTGAAAATTGTTGAGCCTGTCCACCTTTGGAAAATTGCCATTCTTTGTTACCTAGTGAAATAATTTTAATAAACTCATATTTTTGCAAGCTTTGATGTGCGACTTTTTCTGGTGTGTATTCAGGTTTTGGTGTGTGCTGATGGCGCCCCATCCCGCCTGGCGACACAACTGGGTATCGTGACAAAGCCACCAGACAGCACCTGCTCACGTGCTTACATCGAAGGTGGCACACACAAATTCAAGGCTGATGGTGTCGTCTTTTATAATAGGGAACTTTTACCAGGTTTAACTGAGTTTTTATACATTTATATACAATTGTTAGTTCATTGATATTATACTTCCTTTTTTAGATCACCTCAACCGAAGGCTCAGTGTGATCTATTGGGATCACTCTTCGTCCGTCATCCGTCGTCTTTAACTTTTCTTCAAATGACTTCTCCTCAGAAACCGATTGTCCAATTTTGACCAAACTTCACAAGGATGATCCTAAGATGAATGCTTTTTAGATTTGTTAAAATTAGGTCAGCACGACATCCAAGATGGCCGCCATTACCATATATGGTCGAAACCTTAAAAAATCTTCTTCTCAAAACACAGAGTTCAACGGTTTTTGTGTCGTCTTATCGAAGAAAAATGCGATACATAGGGATCACTTTGTTGTCCGTCCTTCAGTCCGTCCGTCAGTCTGTCACGAAAACTTAACGTTGGCTATAACTTTCTCATTTCTTGATATTTCTTCATCAAACTTTCAATATATACTCATCATGACAACATTGACATGTCCATACTAAAATATGAAGGTCAAGGTCACACTGAAGGTCATTCTATGGGTTTAATACTCTGTTTTTTCTTCACGAAAACTTAACGTTGGCTATAACTTTTTCATTTCGTGATATTTCTTTATCAAACTTTCAATGACAACATCGACATGACCATACTAAAATATAAAGGTCAAGGTCACACTGAAGGTCATTATTTGGGTTAAATACACATTTTTTTCTTCACGAAAACATAACGTTGGCTATAACTTTCTCATTTCTTGATATTTCTTCATCAGACTTTCAATATGTACTCTTCATGACAACATCGACATGACCATACTAAAATATATAGGACAAGGTCACACTGAAGGTCATTATATGGGTTAAATACTCATTTTCTTCACAACAACTTAACATTGATTAAAACTTTCTCATTTCTTGATATTCCTTCATCAATCTTTCAATGACAACATCGACATGGCCATATGAAAATATAAAGGTCAAGGGCACACTGAAGGTCATTGTATGGGTTAAATACTCATTTTTTCTTCACGAAAACTTAGGCAGGTCCAAAAAACCTTGTTATACTGACAAAGAGTGACAGGCGACACACTTGTTCCACGTAACACCCATCTAGTTCTTTTAAAATGATCGCCAACGCCTAGACTATTAAGTTTGTTTAAATGAAGTCCCCGGGGTCAAAAATGGCCCTGCTCCGGCAGTCCGGCATCAGCTTATTGTCCTCTACTAAGTTTGTTCAAATGATGACCTTGGGGTCTAATTTGGCCCCGCCCCGGCGGTCGCTGTTTTACATAGACTTATATAGGAAGAAAAATCAAAAATCTTCTTCTCTGAAACTGCAAGAGCCAGATGTTTAATATTTTGCATTTGCTATAAGCTTATGGTCCTCTACCAAGTTTGTTCAAATGGTGACCCTAATGTCAAATTTGGCCCCGCCCCAAGGGTCACAGTTTTACATAGACTTGTATTGGAAAAAAATCTAAAAATCTTCTCTGTAACTACAAGAGCCAGAGGTTTAATATTTTGCATTTACTATAAGATTATAGTCCTTTAACAAGTTTGTTCAAATGCTGACCCTGAGGTCACATTTGGCCCCGCCTCTGGGGTCACAGTTTTACATAGGCTTGTATAGGGAAAAACTGAAAAAAAAAATCTCCTCTGGAACTGCAAGAGCCAGAGGTTTAATATTTTGCATTTGCAATAACCTTTTGATGTCAACACTCTAGCACCTTCATTTTTCATCCAATCTGTACCAAACTTTACCAGATTACTAATATCAATAAAAGCTTTATTAATAGAGGTTTATTATTTTGCATTTGCTATAAGCTTATGGTCCTCTATCAAGTTTGTTCAAATGGTGACCCTGTAGTCAAATTTGGCCCCGTCGCGGGGGTCACAGTTTTACATAGACTTATATAGGAAAAACATTAAAGTCTTCTTCTCTGGAACTATAAGACCCAGATCTAGAATTATTGAAAAATGTGTTAACCTTTTGATGTCAACACTCTAGCACCTTCATTTTTCATCCAATCTGTACCAAACTTTACCAGATTACTAATATCAATAAAAGCTTGGACGAGTTTGAAAACCAGCCAGATCGGACTAGTAACACGAGAGTTATTGCCCTTGAAATAACGAAAATTGCTTTACTTTGTCTTGTCAACACTCTAGCTCCTCCATTTTTCGTCTGATCTTTACCAAACTTTACCGGATTATAAATATCAATAGAAGCTTGGAAGAGGTCGAAAACCAGCAAGATCGGACCAGTAACACCGGAGTTATTGCCCTTGAATTAACGAAAATGCTATATTTTGTCTTGTCAAGACTCTAGTGCCTCCATTTTTCATCCAATCTTTACAAACTTTACCAAATTATTAATATCAATAAAAAGCTCAGACAAATTATAAAACCAGCCAGATCGGACCAGTAGTACCGGAGTTATTGCCCCTGAATTAACGCAAAATTGCTATATTTTGTCTTAACACTCTAGTGCCTCCATTTTTCATGCAATCTTTACCAAACTTTATCGGATTGTTAATATTATTGAAAGCTCGGGCGAGTTCGAAAACCAGCCAGATCGGACCTGTAATACCGGAGTTATTGCCCTTGAATTATTGAAAAATGTGTTATCTTTATGATGTCAACACTCTTACACCTATATTTTTCATCCGATCTGTACAAAACTTTACCATATTATTAATATCAATGGCAGCTCGGACAAGTTTGAAAACCAGCCAGATCCGACCAGAAACACCGGAGTTACGGTATTGCCCTTGAATTAATGAAATTTGCTATATTTTGTCTTGTCAACACTCTAGCGCCTTCATTATAACCCCGCTTCGAAGTAGTGGAGTGGGGGCTTTCGAAGCGGGGGCTATATAGGAATCACTTTGTCTGTTGTGTCGCGTCCCGTCCTGTCCCGTTTTATTATTTAACAGATAATAGTAACATGGTTGCATATTTGCATCAGTTTTGGTATGATGTGAAAATACATTATGAAAACCACATAAGGTTACAGTCCACTAATTATACAGGATTCATAAGGTTACACTCCACTCATATTACAACTGATCATCCCTTATTTTTTAATAGTTTTATCTTTATATATTTACATTAATTTTAAATTAATACTTCATTTTTCATAAATTTTTGCGCACAATATGACCTATTTATGTGTCGACGTGCCGTAAAACACCATTCATTCATTTATTCATTCATTTTTACACAAGATTCCACAAAGTTTTTAATTATTTGTCCTGTTATTTAGCAGGTAATGGTTGCATATGTTCTGTTTCTGCTTTTATGACATGAATATAAGTTATAATAACCTCATTAGGTTATACACTACTAATTTTAAGACCTCATAAGGTTACACTCCACTAATTTATTTTGTGTCGCGTCTCGTTACGTCCCGCTGCATTATTTAACAAATAATGGTTGCATGGTTGCATATTTGCTTTTCCTTTTTGATATTTTGTGAAAATACATTATAACAAGAAGCCCAACTGTGTAAAGATGTGTAAAGATGTCATATTTAGCCTTTCCCTATATAAACTTTGGGTCGCTACGGCGGCCATTTTGATTATTGCAAGAAAACAAAAAACAGAAACTTAAATTCTTCAAAAGGTTTCAGAGAAGATTTCATATTTAACCTTTTCCTGTATAACTCAATGTAAACCTTGGGTCACCATGGCAACCATTTTGATTATTCGATGATAACGAAAGACATAAATTTGATAGAGGCCAACCCAAGGAACATGTATATGATATTTCACTGGAATGGATTTCGTCGGAGATGTCGTTTGAAATTTCCTTAAATTTGACTTAGTTTTAGCCATGGTGGCCATTTTGGATGACTGACGGCGCGAAAAACATAAATCTGAGGAGGACTATCCCAAAGATCATAGTGATTAAGTTTCATCAAAATCCTTCAACCGGTTTCAGTCAGAGAAGATGTCATTTTTAGCCTTTTCCTATATAACTCTATGTAAACTTTGGGTCGCCGTGGTGGCCATTTTGATTATTCGACGATAACGAAAAACACAAACTTGATAGAGGCCAACCCAAGGAACATGTTTATGATATTTCACAAGAATGGAATAAGTGGTTTTGGAGGAGATGTTGTTTGAAATTTCCTTAAATTTGACCTAGTTTTAGCCATGGTGGCCATCTTGGATGACTGGCAGCCGCAAAAAACACAAATCTGAGAGGAACTATCCCAAAGATCATTGTGATTTAAGTTTCATCAAGCGGTTTCAGAGAAGATGTCATTTTTAAGGTTTTCCTATATAACTCTATGTAAATGTTGGGTCGCTGTGGCTGCCATTTTGATTATTCCACGATAACGAAAAACACAAACTTGATAGAGGCCAACCCAAGGAACATGTTTATGATATTTCACAAGAATGGAATAAGTGGTTTCGGGGGAGATGTCGTTTGAAATTTCTTTGACCTAATTTTAGCCATGGTGGCCATCTTGGATGACTGCCGGCCCCGAAAAACACAAATCTGAGGGGAACTATCCTAAAGATCATTGTAATGAAGTTTCAAAATCCTTCAAGCGGATTCAAAAAAGATGTCATTTTTAGCCTTTTCCTATAAAACTCCATGTAAACTTTGAGTCGCCGTGGCGGCCATTTTGATTATTCGACGATAACGAAAAACACAAACTTAATAGAGGCCAACCCAAGCAACATATTTATGGTATTTCACAGTAATGGAATAAGTGGTTTCGGAGGAGATGTCGTTTGAAATTTCCTTAAATTTGACCTAGTTTTAGCCATGGTGGCCATCTTGGATATCTGGCGGCCGTGAAAATCTGAGAGGTGCCTTCCCAAGTAATATTGTGATGAAGTTTCATCAAAATCCTTTAAGCGGTTTCAGAGGAGATGTCGATTTTATAAAATTGCTAACAGACAGACGGACGACGGACGAAAAGTGATCGCATAAGCTCGCCTGACCTTTGGCCAGTAGAGCTAAAAACCACATAAGGTTACATTCCACTACAAGTCGAGCATTGAGAGGCGAAGGTTTACAACGCAATGCCTTAACCATTTGGCCACGGAAACATTGCATCCATATTAGGAAATGATACCTATTCTGGCTGGACACAAATGCAGTAGTATTAATCACCTTCAAATTATTTGCATTAAATTTGTTAATTTATATGAAAATACAGGATCAGTACCTTTTTTCAGAATATACAAATATTCAAACAGGTCATCAAGCGGGGGTATTAATCACCTTTAGTGATAGTTCTAGTTTTTCATCCGATCTTTACCAAACTTTACCGGATTATTAATATCAATGAAAGCTTGGACGAGTTTGAAAACCAGCTAGATTGGACCAGTAACACCGGAGTTATTGCCCTTGAATTAACGAAATTTGATATATTTGGTCTTGTCAACAATCTGGGGCCTCCATTTTTCATCCGATCGTTACCAAGCTTTACCAGATTGTTAATATCTATGAAAGCTCGGTCAGGTTCAAAAATTGGACCAGTAACACCAAAGGTATGGCCCTTCAATATTGAAAAATGTGTTAACACTCTAGCACCTTCATTTTTCATTCGATCGTTAACAAACTTTACCAGATTGTTATGATAAGGCCTTCATTTTGCCGTATTTCAGCAAAACTTTGCAGGGATGATCAGTACCAAGCCTAGGTGTGCATATTGTCACCTTGTTCCGGTTGAATGATTATTGGTGGAGTTACGGCCCATTAAAGGTTTTAATACACATTATTTGTATGGACTAGTCCTGCTGAACCCCTAGATGGATTTCAGCGAAACTTGACAAGGATGATCAGTATCAAGCCTAGTTGTGCATATCATCACCATGTTATGGTTGAATGATTTTTGGCAGAAGTATGGATCTTTAAAGGTTTTACTACACAAACTGTGTCTGCTGCTGAACCCCTGGCTGAATTTCAACCAAACTTGGCAAGGATGATCAGTACCAAGGCTAGTTGTGCAAATGCTTGCCATGTTCCGGTTTAATGATTTTTGGTGGAGTTACCTTTAAAGATTTTAATACACATAATTTGTATGGACTAGTTCTACTGAACCTCTGGTTGGATTTCAGTGAAACTTGACAAGGATGATCAATATCAAACCTAGTTGTGCATATCATTGTCATTTTCCGGTTGAATGATATTTGGTGGAGTTGTGGCTCTTAAAACATTTTAATACACAAACTTTGTCCGGACTAGTTCTCCCCAAGCGCCATTTGGCTTTCGACGAAACTTGGTTACGTATATATGATTTTTGGTGGAGTTATTGCCCTTTAAAGGTTTTAATACATAAGCTTTGTCTCGACTACTTCTCCTGATCCGCTGGCTGAATTTCCATGAAACTTGGTAGGGATGACCTTTACCAAGCCTAGTTGCATGTCTTGTTCCAGTTTAATGATTTTTGGCGGATTTTTGGCCCTTTCTCCTGTAGGGGATACATCTGTTTTTACTAAAAACAACCCCTAGTTCTAATTTAGTATGGTTATTTAGGGACTCGAGGCACAACAATTATATAAAATGGGTTTTGACCGCCTGCATAAAGGGGCCTCTCTACAGGCAGTCAAAATCAATTTTATATAATTGTTGTGACTCGAGTCCCTAGATAACCATACCAAATTAGAACTAGGGCCTCTTGTTTAAATTGTTAGCATTGATCAAGGGTTTAAGTTTCTGTTGTGGGTGTTGTTGTTTTGTGTTTTTTTTGCAATGTTTTAAAAGAAGTACTGATGGGAATTTTATGACGACAACCCTTGATATAAGAGCAGTTTTAGCCAGTAGAATGTGTACAGGCCCTCTTGGGCCTCTTGTTTTTAGTGTGTCTTCAGAGAAGGTATTTTTGGTTTGAAGGCTAATATCAATAAGATCTTGAAAGTTTGTTTTTGACTGGATGCCATTGCAAGGACAATAATCACCTTTAGTGACAGTTCCGGTAAATAAGGTTTAATTCTTTAGCAATTTACTTTTCATTGAGTATCATCTCATGATCTGAATAAATATAATGGCTTCATATATTCACCCTATGACCTGTTATGATCATTGTTTGACTGTATTATATCAAATTCATAGGTTATTCAGCCCTGTTTCGCCATCCCAACGACGAGCTCAACTACTGTGTCTACATCATTCCTGGCAACCCCAGATGTACCCCGGACAATCTCCCCTACTGGCACGACCATCTCACAAAGACCGACCCAAATATCAGTCGCGCCCTTGGCACCAATTTCAAAATAGAGAGAATGAAGGCTGGTAAGTTGTGGACAAACTTAAAATAAGATTTTGTTTTCGAGTAAGTCCTGTAATTTGCATATATTGTCATACAACAGGAAATGGGGCAGAATGATCTATTTACAGTACAGGCAGTGTTTACATAACAAACAATTCGGTGTGCCACCAATTTTACAGATTGTATATTTGAAATAAATTTGTTGTCAATTATTATGGATGAGGCCTTTGATGTATAAACTACAAATTAGGAGCCTAATCAGGCTTTATGATATCATTTTTAAAGGCACTTGGCAATCTTTTTTTTTTTTTAAACGTCCAGTTAGTTTATCTACATAACTTGCATTTGTTCAATCATTATTACGGTATTAATTATAAGAATAGTATAAAGCAAATTGTTTTTGCAGGGTTTCACCCCAGAGCCATAAGGCATGTCGCAGTAACCGTAAATGTGCTGATAAGTCTTTAAAAATGTTCAGCTCAGAAATATGTATTCTTGACCATGTGGGGAAAACACAAATAAGTACTGTGTAACATGAGAGCATAGAATATGTGCATAGCACAAACGATTAATTATATAATAAAAACAAAATGGAAGAATGAATCTTTTTTTATCACATAACATGGCTTCTGGGAGCAACTTATTTCTCGTAATATACTAGTGTATTAGAGATGCAAATGAGAACAAAATCACTCTGTTTGTTCACAGTAAAACATTTAGTCCCAATTATTTGCATCAGACTCTTACTCTATAAAATGCATGAAAGTAAGTTAAATTTGGTTAAAAGGGTTGCATTATTTGTTGCACCAACACATTATAGCCGTGTAACGTTGTGTAAACAGCCAAAAAAAAAATGTTATGATTTTCCTTAGAAATTGGCACCATTTAAAAGGTAAATTGACAACGTTAAAGTGAAACTTTCATGTCATAGAAGTGTTACATTCTCCTTACTTCATGACTGTGTATTTTTGACTTGAATAAATGTTGTATAAAAAGATTGGATACTTGGTAGAGCCTCATTTCCTATCATTTTATCCAACTTGTTTATTAAAGTCATTACCTGGTAAGGTAAGATCCTCTAAACTGATGTAAACATTGCAAATGAAATATGTTGAAGCCCTCCATCCCTGCTTGGTGAAGTAGACCCTACTATTCTTTTAGTCGGGTCATTCTTAAGCAGAAAATTGGGGGAAGCGGGTCAGACCCATTCTTATCATATTTACCCCTTTAAGTTCACTATTTCAGTAGTATTAAAAGGGTTGTGACTCGATTATCGAACTAGTTTCTTTTGAAAGTGGTTTAAGAAACATGGAAAAAGCTGAAAGAATTATCAAAATATCATAAAAAATACGGGAGATATGATCTTTTAAAAAATTGCAAACATTCTCAAACGGAGGAAGCCATCTTGAATTGATGATATCATCGCGCCTTTTTACCATGTATTGCATATTGATAAATACCATTTAAAACAAAGAATATCACTGCAAATACCTGTAAATCATAAAAAGAGCATATACAGTATAAATATTTTACTATGTATTTATAATTTAATACATTATTTGCGTTAAATACTATTTATTATCTATTTTCCATATATGGAAAAAGGCTCGATGATGTCATCATTCAGAGATGCTGCCTCCATTTGAGTCTTTTTGCACATTTTCAAAATGTCATGTCTCCTATATTTTTTGAGATATTTTGATAGTTTTTTCAGCTTTTTCCACGGTTTTTAAAGGGATGCATGGCAATCTTGAGTTTAGTTCAAACATTAAAAGTGTGTGTGTGTGTGTGTGTGTGTGTAGTTCTAAGGTTTAAAGTCCGTCCGCCAACTAACACGTTGTGGTAACCCTGACGCGATGGGCACAATAGAGTCTGGATGTGTATGTAGGTTGATCTGGTGCTGCTGTGTAGTGTAGTCGTTTCTCTTGTAGATGTGTAGTGTTGTGTCGCTGCTGCTCTATGTAGTTTCGCTGTGGCGGTGAAGTGGTCTGGCGAGGTGGTCTACATCCGCTAAGGTGGTTGTCCTACATCCGCTACTGGTCGGGTTCTCTGTTTGGGGCCACACCCATCACAGTATGACCCCT
This sequence comes from Cyrtodaria siliqua, assembly GCA_037043455.1. Classification (NCBI taxonomy): domain Eukaryota; kingdom Metazoa; phylum Mollusca; class Bivalvia; order Adapedonta; family Hiatellidae; genus Cyrtodaria; species Cyrtodaria siliqua. The sequence goes on from JAWPHD010013135.1 coordinate 38,464, forward strand.
GCGCCGCACACACCGCCCGACGTCCTTCCCCCTTGGTAGTCCAATGTAGGCCGAAAGGTTCACGAGGCCTTCCGGCCCGCAGACTAGACTTCCGGGATCTGTGGACGTCAGATGATGTGTGCTGTGATGGGACGCAGGAGACATCTTCACTCTCAGCAATCATTCCGTTAATGCTGTAGTCTATTCAGTCAATTGCAAGTAAAAATGGTTCCGGCAGTCCCTGCGGTACGTTCGAGGGCGGTGCGGGCAAGGATCGACCCAATAGGTCAATCCTAATTGCTTGCTGACCGTGCCCACTCTGCGACGTGCACGCGTTGAAGATCTAGGTGGTTCAAACATTAAAATTTGCTCCTCGATTTAGTTATCCTGCGTAATTTTGACTTTAAAACTGCTTGCATATAATTAAATAAAAAATTGAGATTTCTATTTTCTTCACTATTTTACCACATTTTTAAATATATTATTGGTGCAATATTACAAAAAGGTAGTAATATGTAAAAATAATTTGCTTTGAACTATTCTAACAATTAATATTAATGATTAAACAAATGCAAGTTAAGAGAAAAACTAACAGGACGCCGTGAGTTTTTAAAAAATCAAGATTGCCGTGTGTCCCTTTAAAGCCTTTTTAAATGAAACTAGTTCCAGAATAGTGCAAAATCCCCTTTAAATGAAATATTTTGATATAATTTGTTTACAGCAAGTCTACGCTTGGGTGGTGAGAAGTGTAGCTATGACAACCATTGCCTGGTGGTGGGAGATGCTGCTGGGATGGTGGACCCTCTCACAGGTGACATGAGAAGAATCAAAATTATAGTTTTTATATTTCCTGGAATCTTTTAGGCATCACTTTGTCCATCTGTTTATTTGTCCGTTTGTCCTGCATTTTGTGTCTGTTATATATAACTTGTGAATCAGTGGAGGGATAAATAATATACTTAACAGAAGTCCTATTGCCCCCATGTTTTATCACATAGCATAGATTCCGGGAGTATAAAGCCATGACTTATTTCTTGTAATACACTAGTGTATAACAGATGCAAATGAGGACCGAATCACTGTGTTTGTATGCAGTAAAACATTTTGATCCTAATTGTTTGCATGGTATATCATACGATACGTTCAGACATTATTTGTAAGGGGAACGTATTTACAGCCACGTAAAGTAAACAGTAAAATGACGTCATGGTTTCTCTTACAAATTGCCGCCATATACAAGGCAAATTGACAACATTAAAATGAAACTATCACGTCATAGGTGTGTTATTTGATGGAACAGAATATTACATTTGTGAGAGCCTCGTATTCTGTCATTTTATTCAACTCGTTTATTAAAATCAGTAATACACATTCACTCAATATATTTTAAATATTTATTTTTTTCTTAATTTTTTGTACTGGTAATGAAATTTTGTACGGGTAAATTTGAACAATATTACAACATACCTGCAAAAATATTTTGTTCAATTTCTTTCGAATGTGCTATTTTCAGGCTTGGTGCATGTGTAACTCGATTAAAATGACCAATTTTTATGAAAAGTGATTGAATTTCAAAATGTTATACTACTTATAGTTGACAAAAGGTCAAATGACAATGTACAACTCCCAGGTCATCAAGGTCAAGGTCACACTGGAATGGGGTCTTAGAGAAAAGGTTAGTATCAGTATGAAGTGTGTTGCATCAATAAATACAGTTTTTTAATACAATAACTGTGGTAATGGGGTCATATCTGTTTGCTTCTGTACTGATTTTCAGGAAAAAAGTAATGTAATCATCCATCTTTGACATCTTCTATTATTAATATGTTTTCAAGGAGAAGGTATTCACCATGCCATGGAAGGTGGCAAGATGGCTGCTCAGTTTCTGAATGAGGTCATCACCCATGGCAACTATGATAAAGAGGTCATGGCTATTTACCACCAAAGATGGATGGACAAGTTTGGATTTGATTTTAAATGGTAACATTTACTAAAACTGAACACTCAGTAGCGGGTTTTGTTCATAGAGTTTTTTGTTATTCCCCCCCGAAGGGAGGCATATATTAATCGTTCCATCCGTCTGTTTGTTATTCCGTCAGAAACAATGTTTCACCCATAACTTTCAAAGAACTAAAGGGGTTTCCATGAAACTTCCCACAAATGGTAACCACAATGAGAAGGTGTTTCGTGTGCAAGAATTGGGTCCGTTCTTCAAAGGTGAAGGTAACACTTGGAGGTCCATTTTCTTGTTATTGAAAGATTATTTAATCTTTTCGCAATCCTTGTACCACTTATACATTGATCTATCCCACTCTATATTTAGTTTGACTATCCTAGGTTTTGTGTGTTTAAAGGTCAGCTGGTGTCAATAGCAGTTTCCAGCGCATTCTAGTTTTCAATGATGTGCTTCAAAAAGCAAGACTTAAGATTAACTTTATTCTGGAAGTAAAAGTTTGGTAGAAGCTTTCATAAGGAAACAGAAAATTTAAGAAATCTGCAAAAGGTAAAAAAAAAAGGGTTTCTCTGCCAAAGAACCCCATTTGTGATGGCCCACAAATGTGCAGGTGTGCATGTAAGCTGTTGTCTGCCAAAGAACCCCATTTGTGATGGCCCATAAATGTGCAGGTGTGCATGTAAGCTGTTGTCTGCCAAAGAACCCCATTTGTGATGGCCCATAAATGTGCAGGTGTGCAGGTGTGCATGTAAGCTGTTGTCTGTCCTTATCTCTTACTACTTGTCGAGGCTCAGATGGGCTTCCTGAAGTAATAGCAAGAGGTAATGTTGGCTCCTATAATCTCTTTGGTCCCATGGAACCCACATTATGATCTATCAAATGTGCAATAAAGGCGGATCAAGATGTGTGTGTAAACTGTTGTATATATGTGTTTATCACATAACATGCGGTGTGGGAGTGTAATAAAGCCACGATATATTTACTACACTATTGGAAAAATTTGCAAATGAAGGCCGAATCATCATTCTGTCCTTTCCGTTTAGCATGGTGTGCAACGGAATTGCTTCATTGATTTCCGTAACCGTTTAAAATACCAGATTATGGAAATCTATGAGATAGTTTTGTTGTTCAGTGGCGTACGGAAAAAAACGAGTCAACATACGACATCTTACAACAGTACGACATCATGCAACAACATTATCTATAGGAAGCTATAAGGGAGCTACAACAAAGATGTTCCTTATGGGGCATTTTTGGAGTTACGTGATAAATAGAATCTGTCATAAATGCCTATTTAAGATTGAATTTATTAAACTCAGCACAGCCTCACATCATATAATTTTATCCAACTCATTTAATAATTTCCACAATATTGCACGTTAGCAAGGCCCGATATTGCACTTTTTGGTAAGGAGCTACTTTAAACTGTAAAATAATTTGAAGAAATAATTAAATTGTTCCACAGACGCCTATTCCTCTGAAGTCATAATTATGTCAGGTGTGTCAACTTATTGGTGTACAAGTGCCTTTCTTTAACAAAACAAATTGTTGATCTGCGCTGTTCTCCAAATGCCCTTGCTGTAATACGTTATTTGTTTAAAACATTTGAAATAAATAAATGTTGAACTGCAAAATGTTTTATTGAAGGTCCATGATGTTTTGCCAACTGACGTATCGGTTCCCAATATTGCTGGACGCAGCCACTGCCGCAGTTCAGAGGAAAGGAGACAAAATGTTGCTCAGGTGGGCCGATATCATGACAGGTAAGAAAGAAACGATACTGCTGTCAAAACTTTCTCCAAAGACCACCTTTTTGCCAGAAAAGTATGGTTCCTTATGACAGGTGTCTCAAAAAAGGTAAACCGTAACTGTTCTGCTATCAAGGTTTTTACAGTCGCGATAGCATTAGTTTCAAGTAATACATCACATACTTTATGAGACCATTGCATTCGTTCCCCATTGTATTGTTATTGTTATAAATTGTAATGCACCTATATTCAGAAACCACCTGAGTTAAGAGACCCAAATGTGTTCCCTCTTTAGTGGTCTCTTTATACAGGTTTGACTGTATCGTATTCAAGAAATGTAGTGTCAAGTATTTCATATAACAAATTTATCACATAACGGTTAGCAGTGTCGAATACCCATTTAATATTCTATTGTATGACACACGTGTAATACAACCCGGAACGATTTTGATTGGTTGAGTTAAACCTGTAACACTACGCAAGTTTATTAACAAACTATTTTATTTATTACAAATTCACCCAGATCTGAGTCATAAACTTATTATTTGTGACAGCTTATAAAAATAATGCACGTTATACAAAAATTGTTGTTGGTTTGTTAAAAAGTTGGCGTAAACTGCTATTTTGTAAAGAGGTAAAACACGAACTCTTTTATACGCAACATGTGTGAGACGCGACGTAACGACGTCACATATTTTATGACGTTTTGGCACTAAAGTGTGTCTGACGTCGTGGCGGTTCTATGTCCATCTGAATTAATTTTTACTTATTTGATTGCAATGTTATGTGATAATAAGGGATCTTAAACTCGTTCCCATTCCATATAAGATTTATGAAACTCGTTATGAATAATTTTTAATTTTAACTCGCCAAAAAGCTTGTTAAAATTAAAATAATTCATAACTAGTTTCATAAATCTTACATGGGAACTCGTTTAAGATCCTCTATGTATAGGATTTTAAAACAAGCTTTCTGAAAATCTGTATTTTCATTCTTCGGAGCTACGTCACACAATCTAGTATAGCAGCTTAAAATATATGGAGATGAAACTTGGATTGCGGAGAACCCAAGTAGTCACTATTTCTTGGATTCCAGTGATTATGATATCATGAACAGTATACTGAAATAAACACAACTGCAGAATCCGATGAGGGAATGATTGGTGCGTATTGTTTGCAGTTTAAGCACATACTCCGTTTAATCTTAATTTCATAAACTGTTGCTTTTAACTTTTGTATTCATCAACTCTTTTTTCCTCGATTCTTTCAGGTCGGGTACCAAAGATTCACATGCTGCGACCGGAGTTCTCCTTCGTTATAACGTTTGAACTGATACGGCTGTTACTCCTCAAAATCCAGGGCAAAACGCCAGCAAATCCAGCAAATCCAAAAACAGAGTAATATTGTGATATGCAAAGAGGAGCTATATTTTTATATATACATATGACTATTTCCTCAATATATATTTTTTAAATACCTTTTATGTTAAAGTGTCTTGATATTTTTATTCTTGGATATTAGTTGTGTTATACAAGAGAAATCTTAAAGGCACACTTAATGAATGATATAATCCCAAACTAACATTTTTAAAGGCACACTTATGACTGCATATATCAACCCAAACTACCATTTTTAAAGGCACGCTAACTACTGCATATATTATCCTAAACTCTTCCCGTGTGGTTGCCGGGTTAGAATACAACCACTGCAAATCCCACTAGAGGCAGTGGGGTAGGACCCACCCGTCCTTCATGTTCATTTTGTCATTTTTTTATCATGCTCATTCAAGGTCTTCTTCACGACACCACATGTGCAAATGTGGAAACGTGGCTCCATCATAAATGGAGTGTCTACAATAGAATTTGCAGCAACTCTGCAGTTCTGCAGGTTAGAAGGTTCTAGGCCCATTCTCCATATTTTTATCTAGATGTAAATGAAGGATGAGCCTGGCATGTTCATCCCTGTTTGGCACCATATAACCTTTCTTGTGTTGGTGCGCCGTAAAACCTCAATTTAAAACCTCTATCCGAAACTAAAGGCACACTTACAACTACATACACCACCCCAAACTAACATTTTTAAAGGCACACTTACAACTACATACACCACCCCAAACTAACATTTTTAAAGGCACACTTACAACTACATATATCACCCCAAACTAACATTTTTAAAGGCACACTTAACTACATACACCACCCCAAACTAACATTTTTAAAGGCACACTTACAACTACATATATCACCCAAAACTAACATTTTTAAAGGCACACTAACGACTGCATATATCAACCCAAACTAAAATGGTAACGATTACCTTTCGATCTCCCATTAGCTTTATAAGATTTAATAACACTTTTAATTGGCAGATGTAATGTTGTCAAACAATTTGCATAATACTTTCTATATAGCTTATACTTTGCTTAGCCAAATCCTGGAAAATACTCATTCTGGAGTCAAGTTGATTCAGAGGGACAAATGGCATCCTTGAAATGATATCGAGTGATGGATCTAGATTCAGAAATACTCAGCTATATTTAACCTTATCTGAAATCATGGTCACGATTCATTTTTGTCAGATGGAACTTAAAAAAGGAAAATATTTGCAATTAAAAAAAAAGAAGATTTAGCGAGACGTATGCAAAAAGAAGTCTGTATTTCAGGGCTCATTGTGAATGTATTGTATCGTGTTCTTCATTTATATTTATCACATAACTCATGGAGTGGAATAACACCATTCTATATTTGCCATATACAACTAGTTATATAAGTATGCCTAGCATCTCAGTGGCCGATTGGTTAATGTAACACTAGTTATATAAGTATGTCTAGCATCTCAGTGGCCGATTGGTTAATGTAACACTAGTTATATAAGTATGCCTAGCATCTCAGTGGCCGATTGGTTAATGTAACACTAGTTATATAAGTATGTCTAGCATCTCAGTGGCCGATTGGTTAATGTAACACTAGTTATATAAGTATGTCTAGCATCTCAGTGGCCGATTGGTTAATGTAACACTAGTTATATAAGTATGGCTAGCATCTCAGTGGCCGATTGTTTAAGGTAACACTAGTTATATAAGTATGCCTAGCATCTCAGTGGCCGATTGGTTAATGTAACACTAGTTATATAAGTATGTCTAGCATCTCAGTGGCCGATTGGTTAATGTAACACTAGTTATATAAGTATGCCTAGCATCTCAGTGGCCGATTGGTTAATGTAACACTAGTTATATAAGTATGTCTAGCATCTCAGTGGCCGATTGGTTAATGTAACACTAGTTATATAAGTGTGTCTAGCATCTCAGTGGCCGATTGGTTAATGTAACACTAGTTATATAAGTGTGTCTAGCATCTCAGTGGCAGATTGGTTAATGTAACACTAGTTATATAAGTATGTCTAGCATCTCAGTGGCCGATTGGTTAATGTAACACTAGTTATATAAGTATGTCTAGCATCTCAGTGGCCGATTGGTTAATGTAACACTAGTTATATAAGTGTGTCTAGCATCTCAGTGGCCGATTGGTTAATGTAACACTAGTTATATAAGTGTGTCTAGCATCTCAGTGGCCGATTGGTTAATGTAACACTAGTTATATAAGTATGTCCAGCATCTCAGTGGCCGATTGGTTAATGTAACACTAGTTATATAAGTGTGTCTAGCATCTCAGTGGCCGATTGGTTAATGTAACACTAGTTATATAAGTGTGTCTAGCATCTCAGTGGCCGATTGGTTAATGTAACACTAGTTATATAAGTGTGTCTAGCATCTCAGTGGCCGATTGGTTAATGTAACACTAGTTATATAAGTGTGTCCAGCATCTCAGTGGCCGATTGGTTAATGTAACACTAGTTATATAAGTGTGTCTAGCATCTCAGTGGCCGATTGGTTAATGTAACACTAGTTATATAAGTGTGTCTAGCATCTCAGTGGCCGATTGGTTAATGTAACACTAGTTATATAAGTGTGTCTAGCATCTCAGTGGCCGATTGGTTAATGTAACACTAGTTATATAAGTATGTCTAGCATCTCAGTGGCCGATTGGTTAATGTAACACTAGTTATATAAGTATGTCTAGCATCTCATAGCATCGCAGTGGCCGATTGGTTAATGTAACACTAGTTATATAAGTATGTCTAGCATCTCAGTGGCCGATTGGTTAATGTAACACTAGTTATATAAGTATGTCTAGCATCTCAGTGGCCGATTGGTTAATGTAACACTAGTTATATAAGTGTGTCTAGCATCTCAGTGGTCGATTGGTTAATGTAACACTAGTTATATAAGTATGTCTAGCATCTCAGTGGCCGATTGGTTAATGTAACACTAGTTATATAAGTATGTCTAGCATCTCAGTGGCCGATTGGTTAATGTAACACTAGTTATATAAGTATGTCTAGCATCTCAGTGGCCGATTGGTTAATGTAACACTAGTTATATAAGTATGTCTAGCATCTCAGTGGCCGATTGGTTAATGTAACACTAGTTATATAAGTATGTCTAGCATCTCAGTGGCCGATTGGTTAATGTAACACTAGTTATATAAGTGTGTCTAGCATCTCAGTGGCCGATTGGTTAATGTAACACTAGTTATATAAGTGTGTCTAGCATCTCAGTGGCCGATTGGTTAATGTAACACTAGTTATATAAGTGTGTCTAGCATCTCAGTGGCCGATTGGTTAATGTAACACTAGTTATATAAGTGTGTCTAGCATCTCAGTGGCCGATTGGTTAATGTAACACTAGTTATATAAGTGTGTCTAGCATCTCAGTGGCCGATTGGTTAATGTAACACTAGTTATATAAGTGTGTCTAGCATCTCAGTGGCCGATTGGTTAATGTAACACTAGTTATATAAGTGTGTCTAGCATCTCAGTGGCCGATTGGTTAATGTAACACTAGTTATATAAGTGTGTCTAGCATCTCAGTGGCCGATTGGTTAATGTAACACTAGTTATATAAGTGTGTCTAGCATCTCAGTGGCCGATTGGTTAATGTAACACTAGTTATATAAGTGTGTCTAGCATCTCAGTGGCCGATTGGTTAATGTAACACTAGTTATATAAGTGTGTCTAGCATCTCAGTGGCCGATTGGTTAATGTAACACTAGTTATATAAGTGTGTCTAGCATCTCAGTGGCCGATTGGTTAATGTAACACTAGTTATATAAGTGTGTCTAGCATCTCAGTGGCCGATTGGTTAATGTAACACTAGTTATATAAGTGTGTCTAGCATCTCAGTGGCCGATTGGTTAATGTAACACTAGTAATATAAGTGTGTCTAGCATCTCAGTGGCCGATTGGTTAATGTAACACTAGTAATATAAGTGTGTCTAGCATCTCAGTGGCCGATTGGTTAATGTAACACTAGTTATATAAGTGTGTCTAGCATCTCAGTGGCCGATTGGTTAATGTAACACTAGTTATATAAGTGTGTCTAGCATCTCAGTGGCCGATTGGTTAATGTAACACTAGTTATATAAGTGTGTCTAGCATCTCAGTGGCCGATTGGTTAATGTAACACTAGTTATATAAGTGTGTCTAGCATCTCAGTGGCCGATTGGTTAATGTAACACTAGTTATATAAGTGTGTCTAGCATCTCAGTGGCCGATTGGTTAATGTAACACTAGTTATATAAGTGTGTCTAGCATCTCAGTGGCCGATTGGTTAATGTAACACTAGTTATATAAGTATGTCTAGCATCTCAGTGGCCGATTGGTTAATGTAACACTAGTTATATAAGTATGTCTAGCATCTCAGTGGCCGATTGGTTAATGTAACACTAGTTATATAAGTATGTCTAGCATCTCAGTGGCCGATTGGTTAATGTAACACTAGTTATATAAGTGTGTCTAGCATCTCAGTGGCCGATTGGTTAATGTAACACTAGTTATATAAGTGTGTCCAGCATCTCAGTGGCCGATTGGTTAATGTAACACTAGTTATATAAGTGTGTCCAGCATCTCAGTGGCCGATTGGTTAATGTAACACTAGTTATATAAGTGTGTCCAGCATCTCAGTGGCCGATTGGTTAATGTAACACTAGTTATATAAGTGTGTCCAGCATCTCAGTGGCCGATTGGTTAATGTAACACTAGTTATATAAGTGTGTCCAGCATCTCAGTGGCCGATTGGTTAATGTAACACTAGTTATATAAGTGTGTCCAGCATCTCAGTGGCCGATTGGTTAATGTAACACTAGTTATATAAGTGTGTCCAGCATCTCAGTGGCCGATTGGTTAATGTAACACTAGTTATATAAGTGTGTCCAGCATCTCAGTGGCCGATTGGTTAATGTAACACTAGTTATATAAGTGTGTCCAGCATCTCAGTGGCCGATTGGTTAATGTAACACTAGTTATATAAGTGTGTCCAGCATCTCAGTGGCCGATTGGTTAATGTAACACTAGTTATATAAGTGTGTCCAGCATCTCAGTGAACGATTGGTTAATGTAACACTAGTTATATAAGTGTGTCCAGCATCTCAGTGGCCGATTGGTTAATGTAACACTAGTTATATAAGTGTGTCCAGCATCTCAGTGGCCGATTGGTTAATGTAACACTAGTTATATAAGTGTGTCCAGCATCTCAGTGGCCGATTGGTTAATGTAACACTAGTTATATAAGTGTGTCCAGCATCTCAGTGGCCGATTGGTTAATGTAACACTAGTTATATAAGTGTGTCCAGCATCTCAGTGGCCGATTGGTTAATGTAACACTAGTTATATAAGTGTGTCCAGCATCTCAGTGGCCGATTGGTTAATGTAACACTAGTTATATAAGTATGTCCAGCATCTCAGTGGCCGATTGGTTAATGTAACACTAGTTATATAAGTATGTCCAGCATCTCAGTGGCCGATTGGTTAATGTAACACTTCGCCTCTCACCTCTGCGGGTTTGAATGCCACTGGAAGCTCGACTTGTGAGAAAGTGTCGATTCTTACGGCTTACGGATGGCGGGAGTTGTACGATACTGGTTCTACCCAGGAAAAGCGGGTGTTCTGCCTCCACCACCAAAAAATAGATTGTCATATATAAACTTACATGTGTTGAAAATGACGTAAAACACAATACAAACAAACAAATATAAGTATGCAAAGAAGCCTAGTATGCACTGTCAAAAAAACAAATCGATAATGACTATGATCCAATTCCCACGGTTTATGTTGGTTTCGCATGTTAAAGCGACAGACAAAATGCAATGAAAGTCGATATGTGAGTTATGTGATAAATAGAATCTTACATACGTTCTCATTCATTATTGAATTTATTACTCGTTAGCAAAAATGATATAATGCTCGGCAAGACCCTTGCATTATATCATTTTGCCAACTTGTTTAATAAATTCAATAATGAATGAGTACTCATGTAAGATCCTCTATATACTGGCTGTGTGCCAGATGTCGTCATATATATGAAGGTTCTTGAATTAATCTAAATCAAAAACAATATCTCATTATTTTTGTCGTAAATAATCTGTTTACAATGCTTCTATTCTCAGTAACAAGTGTCACGTGACCGTTACTTCATATAGGCTGATTTGGGCCCCGTCTTCTGCACTGAATGTAGTAGTTGTTGTCATCTTCAGTTTAATAACGAATAATTTACTTTGGGGATGATGAAAATGTGTGTAGTTATAAATTAAAACCATGTCAATTTGAATATGAATAAAACATTGTTAGAAAAAAAAGTTGTATCGTCAATTTAACCAGTGATATTTGTGATGAGCCATTGTACCTGGTACATCTGTGTGACAGTTACCAATGATATTTGTGATGAGCCATTGTACCTGGTACATCTGTGTGACAGTTACCAATGATATTTGTGATGAGCCATTGTACCTGGTACATCTGTGTGACAGTTACCAATGATATTTGTGATGAGCCATTGTACCTGGTACATCTGTGTGACAGTTACCAGTGATATTTGTGATGAGCCATTGTACCTGGTACATCTGTGTGACAGTCACCAATGATATTTGTGATGAGCCATTTTACCTGGTACATCTGTGTGACAGTTACTAATGATATTTGTGATGAGCCATTGTACCTGGTACATCTGTGTGACAGTTACCAATGATATTTGTGATGAGCCATTGTACCTGGTACATCTGTGCGACAGTTACCAATGATATTTGTGATGAGCCATTGTACCTGGTACATCTGTGTGACAGTTACCAATGATATTTGTGATGAGCCATTGTACCTGGTACATCTGTGTGACAGTTACCAATGATATGTGTGATAAGCCATTGTACCTGGTACATCTGTGTAACAGTTACCAATGATATTTGTGATGAGCCATTGTACCTGCTACATCTGTTGATATTTGTGACGAGCCATTGTACCTGGTACATAGGCAAGTTTATGCATGTTTTCTCATATAGTTTTTATATTAAAGGAGAAACATAATTCTTATATAAAACATTTTATGATATTTATATAATAGGAATTTCATATATAATTTTTATATGAGAATAAATTCATGGAACCAGGAATCTTTGAGGAAGCTATCCAGCTGGCTTGTGGAATGTTGGTGGTTCTATCCAGGCATCCACACCGCACGGAAATTGCCGAGGGGCACCTGGGGTCTACCTCCACCAATGAAAGCTGGAAAGTCACCATGTGACCTTAGCTGCGCCGTATGACCTTAGCTGTGCCGTATTACCTTCGCTGTGCCATATGACCTTCGCTGTGCCGTATGACCTTAGCTGTGCCATATGTTCTTAGCTATTGGAACTGAAACTAGGACCTCAACTATATATTGGAGTGTTTTGGTATTGCCATAATGTCTAATATTGAACTTTTATAAAGAAATAAAGTTTCAGGGATTGTTAAAGGGACTTGCAGCAATCATGAACTATTTACCAAACATTAAACTTGGCACCTTGATTCGGTATCATTGTGACTTTAAATCTTTTTATGCATATATTTAAATAAAAGTCAGTAAATTGTGGTTTTAAAAATTGTCTTCGTTATTTTAACAAATGTTTAAACATATAATTGGTGCAATATAATCAAAAGTTTTAATACATAAATACATTTGCTTTGAACTACTCTAAATAATATTAATGCTTGCAAAAATGCAAGGCCAGAGTTTTTTGATTTTTAGATTTACGGACCCGCTAACTGCAAGTTTTGCCGAAAAAAAAAGAAAAAAAAAAAGATTTTTTTTTAAAAAATAAAATTAAAAATATGGTCAGGCAACTGAGAGAAACTTTCAGTATTGTGAGACCTATCTGCCTCTCCTGCTTCAACAGAGCCTTAAAATCATCCACACAGAATGCTAAAAAATCAAAGAAGCAAAAACGATGATTTTTGGATGTATGAAAGTGCTAATTCAAACTGTGAAATAACGTTGATTAAAAATTGAAGAATTGAATGTTATTTTTATGTGTTTCGTCGAGGTATGAAATACTACAGTAACATATTAAAATGGCATTTTTTGGTCACCATCTTGATTTTATTTTTATTTTTTTTCCCTCCTCCTACCCTCAACTTTTAGAAAAAAAATCCGTAAATCAATTAATAAAAAAAAAATGGCCTAATGATACCGTGAGTTTTAAATAAATATTGCTGTGTGTCCCATTAAAGTTTTTGTGACCTTGTCTGTTATGGTGACCTTTATATATTGTCATAATGTATATATGCAACATTTGAAGAAGAAAATGAAAGGAAAAAGTTAAGTTTCTGTGACCAAAAGATTAATTTTAACCCATATATTGACCTCGACTTTTATAATTGTAAGGTCACATGAATTGTATATAACTAAAGTTTGATGAAGAAATGAAAGCGTAACACCCAGTGTCAATTCTTGACAAAAAAATGAACTTTTAACCCTGAATTTGACCTTGACCTTTATATATTAGTAAGGTTATGTGACTATTGTCATGAAGTGTGTATAATGAAAAGGTTGAAGGCAATGTAAAGTTTTGGGACACCCGACGACCGCAAGATGACGCACAAAATGATTCTTAGGCATTGCTTTCATCTTTGAGACGGTGACACAAAACTGAAGAGTCGTATAGCTAAACTAAGGCTAGCAAATTGATTGGTCAGCAAAATGGAACATGACAACTCCTCTGAAACCACTTTCAATCTCATTGAAACTGGACAGTAATATTTCTAGGGGTGCCAAAATCATCAATGATATACCTCATATTTTTAAACGGAATGTACAGGTCACCTTTTTATAGGAGTAAATGTCCTTATTACATGAATACTCAGTTCTTCTTCAAGTGTGGCCCAGTGGTCCACTGGGCCACACCAGCCCCGCAGTCCTCCAGTTTCAAGTCCCCCGTGTGATCCACTGGGCCACACCAGCCTCCCCAGTTTCAAGTCCCCGGTGCGATCCACTGGGCCACACCAGCCCTGCAGTTTCAAGTTTTTCCGTGCGACCCACTGGACCACACCAGCCCCGCAGTCCTCCCGTTTCGAGTCCCCCGTGTGATCCACTGGGCCACATCAGCCCCGCAGTCCTCCAGTTTCAAGTCCCCCATGTGATCCACTGGGCCACACCAGCCCCGCAGTCCTCCAGTTTCAAGTCCCCCTTGCGATCCACTGGGTCATACCAGCCCCGCAGCCCCCGTTTCTCGTGTGATCGACTGGGGGACACAGTCCTCCAGTTTCCCGTGCGATCCACTGGGGGACACCAGCCCCACAGTCCTCCAGTTTGAAGTTTCTCGTGCGATCCACTGGGCCACTTTAGCCCCCCAGTTTCAAGTGCGATCCAATGGGGGACACCAGTCCCGCAGTCCTCCAGTTTCAAGTTCCCCGTGCGATCCACTGGGCCACACCGGGCGCCCCCACCCACTCCCTTTTCAAGTCCCCCGTGCAAACCACTGGGCAACACCAGCCCCGCAGTCCCTCATTTTTTCCACTGGGCCACACCAGCCCCGCATTCCCCCATTTTTTCCACTGGGCCACACCAGCCACCCCCCCAGTTTTAAGTCCCCTTGCGATCCACTGGGCCACACCAGCCCCGCAGTACTCCGGTTTCAAGTTCCCCGTGCGATCCACTCGGCCACACCAGCCCCGCAGTCCTCTGGTTTCAAGTCCCCATGCGATCCACTGGGCCACACCAGCCCCACAGTCCTCCGGTTGCAAGTTTCCGTGCGATCCACTGGGCCGCACCAGCCCCTCAGTCCTGCAGGTTTCAAGTCCCCCGTGCGATCCACTGGGCCACACCAGCCCCGCAGTCCTCCGGTTTCAAGTCCCCTGGGCCACACCAGCCCCGTAGTCCTCCGGTTTCAAGTCCCCCATGCGATCTACTGGGCCACACCAGCCCCGCAGGCCTCCGGTTTCAAGCCCCTGTGCGATCCACTGGGCCACACCAGCCCTGCAGTCCTCCAGTTTCAATTCACCCCGTGCGATCCACTGGGCCACAACAGCCCCTCAGTCCTCCGGTTTCAAGTCCCCGTGCGATCCACTGGGCCACACCAGCTCCCCAAGCAAACCTCACAAAATAGAATGATAGAACATTAAATTTATTATAATTATTATTCAATGATAGGGTTAAATTGTCAAGAACTGTTTTCACTGATCCCTTCCTTGCAATACTCTCTATATATAATTATATACAATACACTCTATATATAATTATATACAATACTCTCTATATATAATTATATACAAATCAGGAAAAGAAAACAAACAACAGTAGTGCCATATTTGTATTTAATTGTTCAAGCAAAAAAATCATCATTAACATGAACAAGGGAGACAATAATGGTAAAATCATTATAACAAAGAGGAATGAAACTACTACAGATTTTTCACATCTAGCAAACAAATTTTAACACATACAAATATTAAAACATTCTCACATAGGACAGTTGCCCGGGAAAGAATAACATTTTCAGCAATAGTTTATTGGTTCTATAATATGCCTTTTTTTAATTCTGTAAATGATTTACACTATAAAAATTACAATGTGGCAATCACCTGTATTAAAAGGCCACTTTTTTCTACTCTTATGCATGTCGCCAGTTGTCAATCATTTATCCATTTCAACCAATCAAACCAATACGATACCTCCGACAAACAACCTCTGCCTTCCCCTCCAACAGAATCTGCAGTAGCCCTATTCTTTGCCCCGTAACCAAACAGGGCCCCCAATGAATATGAATTGGGGTTTTACGGCGAACTAACACAAGAAAGGTTATATGGTGCCAAACAGGGATGAACATGCCAGGTTCATCCTCCATTTACATCTAGATAAAATGTGGAAAATGGGCCTAGAACCTTCTAACCTGCAGAACTGCATAGTTGCTTTAAATTCTATTGTAGACATTCCATTTACGATGGAGCCACATTTCCTCATGCGGTGTCATGAAGAAAACCTTGAATGAGAACGATCCCAGCAACCACACAGGGAGTATGCCATTCAAACTGAGATGCTCGTGTTCATCTTGAATAATAAAATGAATCGGTAGCATCTATCATAAACCAAACCTACTGTGAAAAAAATCTACAAATTTGCATTCTAAAACTTAACTCGATATAACCTAGTGTGCTACTTATTTCCATCTTGTTTGGGTTTTTGCTTCCAAGGAATCCCAATTTCACTATTTACCATAGAAAAAAGACAATTAGAAAATTAAAGGTCTGGTTACTACACAACTGTATTAGATAACTACATGATGGTATTTTATTCATCTGTAGTCGCTAATATAATAAACGGTATGTTCAAAATTGACATCCAGTTTGATGCATTCACTCATCTGTAGAGATAAAGTAATTTGATACATAAAGCTTATTGCAAACTTGTATAATCTGATGTCTGTCACTTGTAAGTAAAAATTACCTCACACACTTGTATGTATAGAGTAAATACAGCCAGTGACTTTAATAAATTATCTGCAGTGTAAATACAGCCAGTGACTTTAATAAACTATCTGAAGTGTAAATACAACCAGTGACTTCAACAACTTATAATTTTGAATAAAAAACACAATCGGTACTTAAGCTAGTTGTAAGTGTAAAATAAATACAGCTATTTATATGTAAAACAAATACAACCAATTATTTCTTTGTTCAAAGACCAACGATTTCTGTCAAATGTTTTACATGTGGAATTTGAGAATGTTAATATACTACTCAAAATTTGCTAAGGATCACTTTTTTGCTGTCTAAATTTCTTGCTGAAATAAATAGCATTATTTCTATTTTACATGAAATTATTTAGGGCAGTGTATGATCATGTGATCTCATGACTTGATTCAAATTGTAGAATTGCTGAAGTATCAATGAAATCAATATCGTTATTGTGAATTAATTTCTAATAAAATTATATTGAAGAACAGAAGTGATCCTTAGCAAATATTGAGTAGTATACTTTTTGTATATGTATGCTCTGTTTCAATTTGTTTAGACACTGATTGGATTATAATTATTATATATCCCTACATCATGGATACCAGCCATTCCACGTAATTGTAACACTAGTTCTTACTCTCGCATACTGGGTTTTCCCAGTCTCGTGATTTAGATACAAATATCGCTCCTCTATATTGCTCGTCTTGCACGTGTTGCAAATATGGAATTTTTCATACCTGTTGTTGCTGTTTATATTTTCCCCAGACACACATGTTGTCTCTATTGTCACATGTTTAATCAATCGTCCGAAGTTTACTTTTTCATTGAAGTTTCAAATATGTAGCCAACGCATTTGTACCTACATCACAAAACCGATTAACCCCACTACTGGAAGGGCCCACCCCAGATCACAACAGAGTAAATGCCCAAGCCAAAGGTTCATGCACACACAGATTTTAACTAGACTATCAGCGTTCATTTCTTCATGTATCATCAATATTAAACTACATTTAAAACAGTCACAATCACAATTTTTAAATGATCATTCCTTGTTCATTGAACACAAACTAGGTACAATAAATGTTGCTGAACAACATGAACAACTATATTTTGACTACTGCGCAATAACAGTTTCAAGACTTTTATTGAGTTTTGATATTTGATGATACAACTTTAAGCTGTTTATTCAATTACTATGAAGATTAATTGCCTAAAACATTTATCGATCATCAATGCAGATTAATACTTAGTAACCAGGTAAGCAGTGGCTGGGCACTATCATTTCAATACATGATATTGTTCAATGTCTCAATTTATATTTATTCGATATGGATATAAACATTCAACAGTGCATAAGTAATAGTTCAGGTACAGATTCCTACTGGACAGTCTAGTAGGTAGCAATGTCCATAGAATTGAATTGAACTGGGTTTTACGGCGCACTAACACATGAAAGGTTATATGGCGCCTAACAGGAAAAGAACATGCCAGGCTCATCCTCCATTTACATCAAGATAAAATATGGAGAATGGGCCTCGAACCTTCTAACCTGCAGGGGGGAGGGATTTGATTTGCAGTGGTTGTATTCTACCCTGGCAACCACACAGGGACAATGTCCATAAAATGTAAACTTCGACTGAATAAACAGAAAGAAATATACTGTTTTTTCTATGTGTGACTAAACTTGGAAGTACCATACTATATAATAATTTGAACTGTTGCTCCAACATCACACCGTTATTCCAAGCCGCTTTAGAGAGAGGGGAATCATACATAGAAATCTGGGAACTGTGTCCTACACCATGGTACCTGCAGAATTACCATTATGAAATTTAAGGAATTTTAAGGCCGTAATAACCCATTTTCAAGGCCCGGTTAAACTCCTAACATTATCGGTGAAATTATTTTTTTGCTGATTTTTTTAAAACTACGTCAGATATTATTCCTCTTGTATAATTAATCGACTGCTTATGAAATTCAAGGACCTTTAATGATATTTAGTCAGAATTTAAGGACTTTTTAAGGCTGTATTAACCTTGTCAGTAACACTTGCTATTAATAGATTCTACGGTTCTTTAACATGTTGGGAGGATAGATGCCGTTACATGGCGACCTTAAGGTTTATGTCTCCATCTGACTTTATAACAAAGTTGAAAAACAGATTCAATTTAAATTATGCAATGCCGTGTTTTGAATTGTTCATAAACTATACTGTCTTTATTTAAAAGGGTTATCTTGTATTATCATTGTTTTTAAATAAAACACAAATTAGGAATTGCGGTCACTTTTTTGCAACCTATAATACCGACTGCTACTCAAACAAGACAAATATTAGTAGAACATCAATTGTAGATTTATTTAGGGTTTTTGATAATCTGTATCAGTCAGCGTCGGGTTTTTGAAAATCTGAATCAGTCAGCGTCCAGAGTAGTTTCGGAGGATGAAAAAATTTCCCGATGTAAATTCGATGTAACAAAGATGGCTCCCTGATGGTTATCTTGGATAAAATTGAATTGAATGTTGTTTAACGGCTCATCAAAACAGTATAGGTTATTTAGAGATGCCCCAGAGAGAGGGGAAGGATACATAGGAATCCGGGAACCGTGCACTAATCTTATTATCAAATAGATTCCTACGGTTTTTTAACGTGCTCGAAGGACCGACCGGTTTACTTCCCCATACGACGGACAGGGCTAACTTCAACAAGAATTTTGATGCATTTCATGATGAAAACTTCAATGAATGTTTTATATGGAATATTCAATAAAATCTAGTCTGCTGCTTGGTTTTGTTTGATGCTTCCAAAGGATCTCCCTTGTCAGCGTTTATTATACTGACTCAGATTGAGGTTTCCAAAAACAGTAGTTGGTAAACCTTTCTATATCAATTCTATGTTGAGCAACCTCTGCTGTCTTGGACGTTTCATGTACCCACATTTTGGGGCAGCACAATTTGATAGGTTAGGTAATTTTGGGGCTGAACATTCAAAAAAATTTGCAAAGATCCAAGAGGTACTTTTGGAGTGATAACAAGAAATTATCGGGCAGACGGAAGATGGACGGACTAAGCTCCATGGGATAAACTGATTTGATAAGTTAGGCTTTATATTACATTATACCAGTAATAGTGAGATCAAGCATAAATAAAACATCTTCAACAAAATGAGGACCTACAGTTAAACAACAAAATTAACATTGGAGGCTTTTGCAGGGCTAGTTTCCTCCTAAAGGATATGATAGTAA
The DNA here is from genome assembly GCA_037043455.1 of Cyrtodaria siliqua. Classification (NCBI taxonomy): domain Eukaryota; kingdom Metazoa; phylum Mollusca; class Bivalvia; order Adapedonta; family Hiatellidae; genus Cyrtodaria; species Cyrtodaria siliqua. The sequence goes on from JAWPHD010013135.1 coordinate 58,202, forward strand.
TGCATGTAAATGAGCACATAAATAATTGTGGATCTTAACAAATGTAACCGTTTATTCTTAAAAACATGTATTAAATGCACATTTTACGGGCAAACTGTGAAACAGAATATATATAGAGAGACAAATACTAATGTGTATTGTCCACTACTGTAACAATTCTAAATAATATAAAATAAACATAAACAAACATGCACAACTTAATCACTGCAGCACAATCAAAGCAGACACAATGGGTTAATGACTGACTACACGCCAGACTACATTTCAAATACTCTTGATTAAAACACATATACTCTGTATTAATTTAAACTTGCCCAGATAAAATTGTTATATAATCAAGACCTGACAATTTATCTGTTTGGAATAACAGTGCAACACAACAACCTTTACGTAACAACGTAATCAATGGAAGGTCAATCCACCCAACATCAGGTCCCACTGACCTACTTGTCAACTGCCCTCAGGTATTATTGACCTATCTAGGTGACATGTCAATTGGTTGGGTCAAATGGATGTGCCCACTTGTTTACTGATAAAACTCAATCTGGCTATCACTTTGGATTGCAGATCAGTCATCATCTAAAACCTATATTAAAGCGTTATCCACAGGATCGTTTTCAAGCATTGGTGCATTTTACATACAAAACCAAGTTCTGAACTATCAATCGAGATGTATCAACGACAGACCGGAGCCAATTAAAAAAAAAGGTATTGACACCTGACACAAAAGCACAATTATGTAAATACAATGAGCACATGACCTATATTTGTGAGCACTTGGCCAAAGAACAATAGTGGACGGAGCATGAAACTGCATTGGATATTGTTCCCACTTGTCTAGATAATACAGGACATTAGCAGACAGGGTTAGAAATTCAACGTCAGATCTATTAATTCTAATAGATATTGACTTTATAGACTTGTTTCTCGATTTCTGATGTTTCTATTTTTGCTTTGCAACAAATAATAAACATATATAGAAGTTATTACCAAAATTTATCGAGAAAATAAATGAACTCTATCAGGCCATCTCGCCAGGATTAAGATAACAAATATAATCCCTTCTTCTGACTGAAGTCATCTATGTTTTATCCAGACAGATAAAATGACTTATCCCCTACATGTGTCAATCAAACTCATCACTACAACATGTGGCAGACTCATCACTACAACATGTGACGTCTACGTGGCAGACTGACCTATCTATCAGATAGACATATCAGTCGCTGTGCCGTCTATGTGCCAGACTGACCAATCAGTCGTTGTGTTCTCTATGTGGCAGACAGGGGTCGAATTTCACTCTTAGGGACTCGCAAAATGCGAGTTGATTTTTCAGATTGCTACTGACAATTTCGAGCACTTGCTTTTTTCAGCGAGTAGAAATAAATAACACACACTTGATTGAATATCACCCACGACAGACTGACAGAACCAACAAATGGTCCGACGACTTAATATGTAGTCAAACCTCTCTCCAATTCCACGATTATTTGCGTAACTTCATTGTCAAACGAGAATAAGTAAATTTATGCAGTCTGTATCAGATTGATGTTTATCCAGTAAACAAGACTAGACGGTCAGATAACTCGGGACTTTACACAATCAATTATAATGGCAGATTCGTCTGCTCGCAAAATCACTTCGTTTTTCAAAAGACAAAATGACGAGATGGAGTCGATCGAACGCAGAGACAAGTAAGGTTCACAATTCATAGTTTCATCAACAAAATAATCAATAATAAATTATAACAAACAAATGAAACAGTGCAGTAAACAGTACTGTAGCATTTAGTCAGTTATCACATAATAAACGACATAAATATACTAAAACACTATTTTGAAACAGAATTTACATCTCGTTATTATTTTAAAAAAAATCTAGTGCGAAGCGATTTTAGCTAGTAGATTTTTTAGTCACTGGATATTTTTAGCTAGTGGCTAAATTTGTGAAATTCGACCCCTGGCAGACTGACCTATCTTTCAGATAGCCCAATCAGTCATTGTGCCCTCTATGTGGCAGACTGACTTATCTATCATTGTGCCGTCTATGTGGCAGACTGACCTATCTATCATTGTGCCGTCTATGTGGCAGACTGACCTATCTATCGTTGTGCCGTCTATGTGGCAGACTGACCTATCTATTGTTGCGCCGTCTATGTGGCAGACTGACCTATCTATCGTTGTGCCGTCTATGTGACAGACTGACCTATCATCAGACTGACCAATCAGTCGTTGTGCCCTCTGTACTAGTACGACATGTTAAGGGCAATCAGCTCTACCTCGTGAGTTTGCTAGATCACTGAAACAGTTCTTACAAATTCCTTTTTGGGTTAACCTAATAATGATTCCCTTTTGGGTAAAATATTAAATTTAAAGGTAAATTTTTTAAAGAAAATTCTATTAACAGGTTTAATGGATCGTGATTTTAATAATCTATGAATAACGGAAAAATTCAAGGCCCAACTGCTAATTATCTGGTTCTAAAGGAAACCTTCAAATCTGGCAATATTTGTTTTTGTTCATACAAGATTTAATAAACATGTACCGGTACATATGTTTTTCTAACTAAAAAAATAAACAAATACTCAAAGAAACAAACACTCTTAAACAATAGATATTTAAATTACAATGTTAAGGGTATCGGGTCAATCATCCTACTTTCGTAACTTTCCACAACTACACTGAGGAATGAAGAACACAAACGGAGAGTTGAAACAGCTGATCAGATGCGATTATGGTCAATATTGACATCTCAAGGTGAATGAGGAATCTTAGAACCAAACGACTAGTCACCGAGACAACAACATAATAAATAGATGGCATCAAGTCATACTTGGATGTTACACAACATGGTAACAATTATTAACAAGGAATGGATACAGCTGATCAATGCAGGCATGGCAATATGCAATCATATCAAAACATTATCGTGGCATAATCATGTTTTGTTGTGAAGAAAAAACAGATGGTGTCTGACGGAAGCAAATGTACAGCTTGGTGATAGTTTACCACAAACAATATTTATCATGATCCGCTAACTGGTTTTGAATAAATTTGTTAATTGATTAAACAATTCCATTTTCATATTTTGTTACTATTCATCCCTGCTACACAACAGAACAGTTTTTCAATTCAACTAAGTTTTTTTTCCAATCTTAACATGATCTTTTTCTCTTGCCATGTAGCACAACACTAGACAAAGTTCATCAGTCCCTTCTTCTCCACATCTACCAAGAGGATTTACCTGGAACCTGTAATGTTGCCATGCTTGGAACACATTCTGTATGTCCAGTTATAATAACATAAACTATCATTTGTTTATGTTGTGTGCTTGTCGGACTGCAATGTTCTTGTCGATAACTGCTATTGAAAATCTCCCAAGCAAAAAAATAGGATAATGGCTTCGATTATTATTTGTTTAAAAGGGAGATCTGACAATAACAATGTTCAATTTAATTCAAACAGTAGTGTCTTACTTAGATATACGTTCTACTTTTGTCTGTTTTAGACTCCTTCACACGACCTTAGCAACATCCACTTATGATAAACCAATGGAAACGAGTAGAACGAATATTAAATGCACGAGTGATTGGTGCAATCCATTTCTGCTCATAAATGTATTACCCTAGCATTACCCTACCAATGTATCTCCCTACATGACACTACAGCCATCACACTATTCCAGGCTGGGAACTCTTGCAACCAGTGTTCAAATTAATCACTGCATCTCATCTGTATGGACTGTCGGATGATTGAATGTGTGTGTGGATAACCATTCAGCCTACAGGTTTTTAGTACTTTTCAGTTGTTTCTATGACGACAGTTCCATCCATCGAACAACACCACGATTCACCAACTCTCTGTTAACCATCAATGCCTGAAAAAGCCATGTTGAGAACTGGGTAAATGCCATGTCAATGCAATCAACTTGCCGTGTGTCGTTTTAAGCACGATTTTCCCCAACAGAAGGTAGGAGGGTCTTTGGCAAGCTGACTGGCTACTTTTAGCAGACCCAAATACAGCAAAAGGAAGAAATATAAATCTCACATCTATTTTCAATCTTTCCCTGTTACGCTAAAACAAACTGCAGAGCATAGGTTACGATGCCATTGAAAAAATGTTCTATACTTGGGCACTAACCACAGATTTAGAGAAATGTTTAAATAAATGGGAGACCATATCTAACAAGGTCAAATTGCTCTAAAAGTTGTATGGCTCTTGCAACACTTCAGAGAAAGTTACGTATGTATTGTGTCAATTGGAGGTGAGTTATCCCAGCATGATCTGCAACACTTTAGAGAAAGTTATGTATGTATTGTGTCAATTGGAGGTGAGTTATCCCAGCAGGATCTGCAACACTTCAGAGAAAGTTATGTATGTACTGTGTCAATTGGAGGTGAGTTATCCCAGCAGGATCTGCAACACTTCAGAGAAAGTTATGTATGTACTGTGTCAATTGGGGGTGAGTTATCCCAGCATGATGTGCAACACTTCAGAGAAAGTTATGTATGTACTGTGTCAATTGGAGGTGAGTTATCCCAGCATGATCTGCAACACTTCAGAGAAAGTTATGTATGTACTGTGTCAATTGGGGGTGAGTTATCCCAGCATGATCTGCAACACTTCAGAGAAAGTTATGTATGTATTGTGTCAATTGGGGGTGAGTTATCCATGTATTGTGTCAATTGGAGGTGAGTTATCCCAGCATGATCTGCAACACTTCAGTGAAAGTTATGTATGTATTGTGTCAATTGGAGGTGAGTTATCCCAGCATGATGTGCAACACTTCAGAGAAAGTTATGTATGTACTGTGACAATTGGAGGTGAGTTATCCCAGCATGATCTGCAACACTTCAGAGAAAGTTATGTATATACTGTGTCAATTGGAGGTGAGTTATCCCAGCATGATGTGCAACACTTCAGAGAAAGTTATGTATGTATTGTGTCAATTGGAGGCGAGTTATCCCAGCATGATGTGCAACACTTCAGAGAAAGTTACGTATGTATTGGGTCAATTGGAGGTGAGTTATCCCAGCATGATCTGCAACACTTCAGAGAAAGTTTTGTATGTATTGTGTCAATTGGAGGTGAGTTATCCCAGCAGGATCTGCAACACTTCAGAGAAAGTTATGTATGTACTGTGTCAATTGGAGGTGAGTTATCCCAGCAGGATCTGCAACACTTCAGAGAAAGTTTTGTATGTATTGTGTCAATTGGAGGTGAGTTATCCCAGCTTGATCTGCAACACTTCAGAGAAAGTTATGTATGTATTGTGTCCAGTGTATTAGGCAGAAATTCAAGAACTGGGTGTGCAAATATGCAAACAGGGTGTGCAAAATAATTTGCTAACACACATTATGCGTCAATTCACGACAAGTGGGTGTCTCTGGGGTAATTTATTTTCACTGATAAAGGTGAAAAAGGTGCATTTTAGATAATGTTTCTTATATAAATGTATACAAAACATAACAATATTGAGATAGTAAGAGTTTAGAAGTGTTGATTTTTGTTTTGTTTTATATTTTTACCCCACAAACTCCTGCAAATAGTGGCCGCGATTTTTCAAAAACGGCCGTGCAAAAGACGGCTGCACGGTTGGCTGGCTAATACACTGATTGTGTCAATTGGAGGTGAGTTATCCCAGCATGATCTGCAACACTTCAGAGAAAGTTATGTATCTGCAACACTTCAGAGAAAGTGTATGTATTTTGTCAATTGGAGGTGAGTTATCCCAGCATGATCTGCAACACTTCAGAGAAAGTTATGTATGTATTTTGTCAATTGGAGGTGTTATCCAAGCATGATCTGCAAAGCACTCCCTTGATGTTCAACTCTCATTTCCCTTGATGTTCAACTCTCATTTCCCATGATGTTCAACTCTCATTTCCCATGATCTCTCATTTCCCATGATGTTCAACTCTCATTTCCCATGATCTCTCATTTCCCATGATCTCTCATTTTCCATGATGTTCAACTCTCATTTCCCTTTATATTAGCTTTGAAAACCTATGTCCCAACGAGACCAGATTTGCATTTGTGCAATATGTCTTAAAATCCTTTGGTTTTTTTTACTAGTTTTGAGGAATGGTGGTCATATTAGATTATGACTGGCAATAGAATAATTTTGTAATATACAAGTTGATTATTCTCACTAAAACCAACTTTGGCGTGAAATGTCTATTAAATAACATATGCAACAACGCATTCGTTGGTTTTGCTTGTTTGTTGGATATAATTTAGTCAATGATTAGTACTTTAATCAGCTGAAATACCAATAATTTGACATATAGGTATAGGCTAAACTATTTCTGAAACATAGAGCTATCTGCCCAGTGCTTCATTTTTCCACTGTTAAGAACTGTTTAAGTTTAGTGTATATATATATATATATGGTAGTTAGTAGTTTTGTTTAACAAACTCAGTATACAATCAAATTAATTATTTAAATTCAGCCAGTTAACGTCTCACACCACAATTAATTTTCCATAGAGTTCCATTGTAATGTTTTTGTTCGTGGCATAGAGATAAACAGATTTTACAACATGTATTTATGCTTAAATTCTTCATTGATCCAATATCTGCAATTTAAAACACATTTAACAAATATTTACCCGATTGAATTTCATGTTCGTCACGCCTATCAAAATTTAGACAAAAATACAACCCCGTGGTGATTAGACCCATGTGTAAAATGAGGCGGAATTAGCTAGAAATCTGATATCAACATGCATTTTTCTGTGATCTCTTCCCAAATGCTGTAGATTTAGAACCTGGTAAAGATAAATCAATCTATCCTGTGAAATGTAGAAAAGCGAACTTGTTTTTTTATTATCTACCTCCTTAATCTGTAGGGCACGAGTATTCAAGGGAGATGATAGTGGTGTGACATTCTGAGAAACTTACTGAACCACTGATCTGATATATATGAATATACGGGATGCCGTCCTCGGCCCGCCCGACCACCTGTGCCTGCAGCAACTTGCCCTGCGTCAACTCTTCCAGAACCACGGCTGCCTCCGTACTAAAGTAATTACTCTCATCTGAAACATCAATGGTCAACTTTTATGATGAAAAGACCAGTTTTAAGAGACACCATTATGGGAAACTGTCTATTGATTTTTATACATAATTTATATTTATTATCAAAACTAGAAATTGTTATTGTCCATGGGACAAAAACGTATGGCTCCCCCACTCGCCCGAACAGGCGTAATTGACAACTCTAGGTCCAACCGTTCTCTATTGATCTGAGATCGTATCCCTGTGACTGTATCTACTATCTGTATCAGTAAGGCCACATAAAAAAATATGTGTGGTTCAGGTAACCCGACCGACTCTATTTTTTTAAGGGCCGACCCTAAAACTTTTTATGCAAAAATTAAAAAAATAATTAAAAATTTAAAAAAAATAATTAAAAAATAATTAAACAACTAGTCATGACCAACCATCCTTCCAAGTTTGAGGACCCTAGGTCCAACCATTCTCTAGTTATTGATCGGACATCGTTTTGATAGTCAATGTCACCGCGACCTTGACCTCTGACCTAGTGACCCCAAAATCAATAGGGTCATCTACTGGTCATGACCAACCATCCTTCCAAGTTTGAGGACCCTAGGTCTAACCATTCTCTAGTTATTGATCGGACATCGTTTTGAAAGTCAATGTCACCGCAACCTTGACCTTTGACCCAGTGACCCCAAAATCAATAGGGGTCATCTACTGGTCATGACCAACCATCCTTCCCAGTTTGAGGACCCTAGGTCCAACCATTCTCTAGTTATTGATCGGACATCGTTTTGATAGTCAATGTCACTGCAACCTTGACCTTTGACCTAGTGACCCCAAAATCAATAGGGGTCATCTACTGGTCATGACCAACCATCCTTCCCAGTTTGAGGACCCTAGGTCCAACCATTCTCTAGTTATTGATCGGACATCGTTTGTGACACAGACCTACAGACAGACCTACAGACAGACAGAAAGCACAAAATCAATATGGTTCCCCTACCACACTTTGTGTGGGGGAGCCAGCACAAAATCAATATGGCTCCCCTACCACACTTTGTGTGGGGGAGCCATAATAAGAAATTTGTAACAGACATGGTTTACCTGTTAAACAGATTGCCAAACTTGGCTTTTTTTTTTTTTTTAAATCAGAAGGATTTCTGTTCTTACAGAATATTTTCCATTGAAGGATTTTTCATCGTTACATTTTAATGTAACAAAAGGGAAGTTAGTTAGAATGTTTTAAATGTTTTTCCAAACCTCAAATATCATTTTTTTGGAGGGTAAGTTCATAATATATATCAATATTATGTTAACACGGTCATCTGCGTAATCAACAGTAAATTTGTATAAGCTGTGTAGCCCAGTTTTAATTGGTGTTAAATACAAAGTTAATACAAATGTACATCATTTATTATAAACATCAATGAGAGGTAACCCGAAATACTTACTCTCTAATGGCGTAATATTGGCTAGGTAACACTCCACGGCCTCAAATGGCAGCGTCATGAAGTCACTGCGTATCTGTTTGAGACACTGGCTACTAATGTGGCTGTATCCGCCATAGTCCACATACTTGATGTCGCACTCGTCCGTGTCCTCGTAGTACGCCATGATCTGGGCCCGGTACCAGCCATTCAACATCGGCGCAGCACAGATCACACCGCCTGCAACACAACAGTACAAAGGACATTTAGAGAGAGGCAGCATCGAGGTTCCCCATACTGCTACTATCAGACATGTACCGGTAATAGGTTTTATTTCAGGAATGACAATACAGACCAAACTACTGAGTCTCAGATAATCAGACAACTAATAAGAGATTGTGTCCTTGTTCGATCTCTTGCTAACACATTTATTGGTAGACCTTGATCTAGGAGCTGCTCCATACATGTTAACTTTGTGAAGCAAAGAACAAACCATCAGAAACAGCATTTGTTTACTTTTTATTTCGCTGATCTTAATTCAACATGGACTGCCAAATATAACATTGCTTAAATTTCTATTACATATGATTTTAGTTGCAATGCCAGCCACTACCACTTCTCGGTCCTTATCAATCAAAAACAGGCACCTACTTTCAATGGGCCTGGGTATGTCAGGAACGATGCCCTCCTGTACATAGCACTGATTCATGAACGTGTTGAGACGTTCCAGGGATGGGAATGTAGGATGTGTAGGCTGCTGGATGAACAGTCGGCCAGCATCCACAATACTCGACACCACAACATCGACTGATACACCTTCTGGTAAATTCATCTGCAAAGAACAAATATAAACAGTTCTATATATCAGGGCAATTCCATTAAAACATACATGGGACCCCAGGAAGGCACTTTTGAAATTGACCACCCACCCATAGATGCAAAATTGCAAGACACACCTATAGAATTTAAGTCGGGTCTAATACACCCACCCATAGATGTTATTTATTTATTTATATTGAACTACATATACTGAATGGAAAAAGAAACACATAATGGGTATTTCCGCTATATATTGTATGTTTAATATGCTACTGCTAATCGAATGGTACAGGGCGACATTAGGCCTGTCCTTTCAGAAAGGTTTAACAGCACCGAACACACCAATGGTTACCCCTTTAAAGTTTCATTATCGACAGAATGCACATTTGGCTCAAGCAGGTAAGCAAACTTAGGCTTTTAATGTTGCAGTCTCTTAACATTAAACACAATACTGATATGGCTCGACTTTTTCAAGCGAAACTTCAACATTTATGAATTCCGTTTAACAATGTATACTTTGATTAAAAAGTCTACTACATGACAGAGTTGTCCTTTCTGTAATTAGTTTTAGCCTCTTTTTGTACAAAACAAGTTAAGATATATCTGGAATATTACAGGTGTATATAATAGTGCAGTTTAGGCCATTTTTTGTGTATGCGTTTCTTTTTCCTTTCAGTATACAGTACAGCTCATGCGAAACCCTCTTTACTCGATTTGCCGAGTTTGGTTGTATCGAGTGCCGCGCGTATCTACGCGGATTGAGTGTTTGGACTCGGCAAATCCATGCGGTGAAAGTATGCCATTGTCGAGTCACTCGCACTCCGAGTTACTCCACGTAGAATCCAATTAATCATGAGTGCACACATTTATTTTTCAACTTTTCAACTTGTCCGATAGCGCGCTTGAAAAAGACAACAACCAGAAAAAGCACAAACAATGAGACATCGTGTTGTGGGGGGTTGCAAGGGTCTGCACATAGTAGACGGCTGATATACAATGAATAAATTTCGAAACAAATATGTATTTCAAACTTTTAATGCATTTAATCACAAGTTTTTTTCGTTTCTGTTGTCCAAAAGTCACAATCCTTCAACCGACATAAATACCCATAATCCTTGGCCATGTATGTACCTTTTAACAAGGCGGCATTAACAACGGGTTTATGACCCGGAATTCTGCACAATTTTTTCTGATTATTTCGAAGATCCTGGGCTTTTCATTTGCCTTCGCCAGTCGCCATAGGCGAAATCAAATTGCAAATGGCGAAACTTTTGTCAAGTGCTTTCGCCAATTTGGCTAAAGTCATTTTAACCCATGTAAACTGACGGCTGGTATTGGCGAAAGTAGCGAAAGGAACAAGTTCGTGGGCGCGGCCATGTTTTCCTGAAAAATCCTTGACGGGTTCTCGGTGTTTACATAAGAGCTAAAATCTATAGACTGTGTTCAACAATTGCGCTTTATATAACACACGGCTTATTTGACATAGCGACGTCTAACTGCAACTCACTTGGTATGCCTACACTGGAGGAAAATTGTAAACTCAACAAGAGCTCGCTGAAAAAAAGTCGCATTTTTCAACAACAACGCAAAACAGCGCGTAAACGAAACGAAGACGTATTATCAAAATGGTAATAATTAACCTTTCTCATACAAAGATTGACACCCTTTTAACTAAAATAATGACATTGTAACTCCGTTATTCAAAACTGAAAGTAGCCCATGATACGTTCATGCAAACAACATGTAAACAATACAGTGTCATCTGTTTTCGAGTATTGAAAGCAAGCCATTTCTTTCGAGTTGTATGCATGGCCACACAAAACAGAACTATAACTGTGTCCTCCGTTTTTTCCATCATGGGTACATGCTTGGTTGCTTTCTTGATTGATTGATTGCTTGATTGATTGAAAGGTTTTACAACACACCAACATATAAAAAGGTCATAAAAATGAACCTGCATGTATGCTTAAAATTATGTTTTCTTACAACATTCATCATTGGAACATGTCCCTAACTGTGACAAATAATAGAGGCATTGGTGATAATAGAGGCAACATATTAAAATCAAGTTTTAACCATGTTCATGTAACCATCTAACTGTTAGAAACTGTCAAAGAATTAATATCATTCAACTTGGTTTAATATATATACATATATATTGATGATAAGAAAATTATACAAATATTTAATCGGAAATTGTATGAAATTCTGCTAAAATGGCTAAAAAAGCTTAGCCAAAAATGGCTTAACAAAAATCCCATTGGCTAAAGAAAATTGAGGTGGTTTAGCCAAAATGGCTAAACATTTTTTGGTCCAATGAAGAGCCCAGAGATCCCATCGATGTATTAATAATAAACAGAAGAATAGTCAAATTTGTTACAAACAACGATCAATTAAAAATATAATTATGATTTCCGGTATAATAATTACTAATTGAATTTTATGTTCAGTCGCCGCAAAGCCAGTAATAGGAACCGCCACATAACTATCGTGATCCAGTATATATAATCCGGGCATTCAAATTTTTCCACATCCGCTTTCCAAAACATTTCTGCTTTGATTTTTTCGAATAATTATGCGTTAAAATGACTGCAATTAGAAGAAATTGCACCTTCTAATTGCACCTTTTACCTGTGCAGTTCTGACTCGGCGAACTACGCAAAGTAATGTGGCGTAATGACGCCGAGAGTTTTTATCCGATTCCCACTCCGAGTAGTTTTATCATCGAAACTTCGCAAATAAATATGCAATTTGTAAATTCCTCACTCGGCGTGAAAGACTAAAGTTTGGGTTTCGCATGAGCTGTACTGTATATATTTACATATGAACTACATACAAATATGACAACTGCTTGAAGAATATAAATGGTTCTAGCCCCAGTCAGCAAATTGGGAATAGTCCTAGGCCTGATGATTTTGGGAAAAAGAAGTACAAGATTATCAAAACTGGGGAAAAAAGAGCATGTTTTTCTCTATCTAAGGGATGTTTTGAAAGAGACAACTTTTATTAAAATGTATGCTTTAGGGATAATATCAATCAGGTATTGAATTTAGCAATGATTTTAAAATATAACATACAAAACAAGAGGGCCCTATATCGATCACCTGAGTAATGGTGTATTATCGAACTTCTTCGAAATCTTATGGTCATATATAATCTGTGCAAG